>JAQIXC010000036.1:0-66743 GCA_034697605.1 Metabelba pulverosa
CTGACGTCAACCCAAACGAATACCCGCCGGCACTCCCACTCCCCTCCGACGCACCCGAAGACAGACTCCGCACCGACGCCCGACTCACTCCCGACACTGTCGACGCGTTTGCGGCCAATCGGCGCAACACTTGTTGTGATATATTCGACAACATTTTGATCCAAATCTGTGCCAAAACTCAGACTTTTCTTACTTTCGATCGAAACTAAACTTCAAATCAATTCAAACACAAAATCGCAAAACTATTCACTCTTTTGTCGTTCACTTCGCGTCTACTCTCGAGTCTCGACTGTCGATCGAAAGACAGGTTTTAAAGTCTGAACTCAAATCCAACCCAAAGTCCAAACTCTAAAGACCTAAACAGCGATCGATTCGATGATTAAACGTCTCATTCACTGACATTCGTATCACTAGTTTCGGTCGTTTATGACGTTTACTATTCAGTCGTAAATCTGTTTATCAGTTGTTTTGAAGGAAATCTAAGTTTTAGTCAAAACTTCTGGCAAACAGTCTGTACTCTCTGTTGACGTTTTCACACATTTTTGATGTTTTTTCAATTATTTATTTCCGGGTTTTTAATGACTTTTGATTTGATTTTTAATTTGATTTTATTTACTTTTTTATAATTATTTTTTATAAATATATTATTTTTAATTATATTAGAAATAAACTTAAAGTACGAATAAATACGATATCTTAAAATTTGTACAGATTAAAACCTTGAAAGTTGGGTACGTCTAAAGTCAAAGGATAATTGCTATTATTATCGTTCAAATTGATCAAGGTGATTTCTACATTTATATGTTGTTGCAAATAATAAAAAGTTTTCCCCATTTGTGTCTTTGAATTATAAGCTTGAATTAAACATGTTGCTTTTAATTTATTTTATATATTTATATATATTTCACTCAATATATATATTTTATAAAACAGTATAAACTAAATATACTGTACACTTAAAGCTACAGTGTGTTAGAGTAGCATGTATCATATTAGGATGAAATTAATACAACACATTTTTTAATTATCAAAAACATTTTTATTTTTGTATCAAGTTAATTTAATTACATTCTTATAATTAAATGTACTACCTTGTTTAATGAGGGAAAGTACATAAATTATAAATCATAGTATAAAGCATGCATGGTAGATTTATAAATTTATAATTTGTAAATTACAATTAAATTTAAATCAAAGTTTGCACTTTTAAAGTGTAGCCAACGCTAAAATCCCCAAAATTACAAGTTAAGCTATCATGCACAAATTGAAAACAAATTGAACATGTTAAAAATCGTTTTAAATTTGGCGCTATATTTGGAAAAACACGTTTAAAAACCAATTGCAATGAAAAGCATTGGAAACGCAAACAGAAACACATGTTTTGAATGTTTTTGAGATTCAAAACTAATTTCAATTCAATGCATAAATTGATTACAACTTAACCGAAAAAATGGTTAATAAGAGGATTAGCAACAAATTGCCGACAAATTTACCCCAATTGCAGAATTGCATCAAAAGGGACCCAAATGGCTATAAGGAGGAGGTTTGTCCACTCAATTAGCTTAAGCATGCTAAATCAATTGGGCGTTAATCGCGATTGTCCTGCAGTTCGAGCAGCAGTACAGCCACTACAGGGCAGTCCTCCAAGTGTTTCAATACAATCCGGCGGCGAATGACAAGAGTTTCCAGGAGTTGGTTATGTTCATCGCACAGGTATGTCAGTGCTTCGCCGAAGAGTGCGTCGATTTCCCCGCAGAGCTCATGAATGTCCTCAAACTCTTCTCATCGAATCTGCACCCAGACGTCCGAATGGTAGGCATTCCCCGTTTGCACCCATAGGTGCAGTTGTCTGACACTAAATCCCGAATTGCTTTCTGCAGACCCTATGTCGAGCACTGATACTCTTGCGGAACAAATCGATTCTATCGGCGACTGACTTGTTGTCCCTATTCTTCGAATTGCTTCGACTGAATGACAAGAGTTTGCGTCTATTCCTCAAAACACATATCATTTCCGACATTAAAAACGTGAATTCGAAGCATAAGAACGCGAAACTCAATACAGTTTAGTATTCGGCGCCGACTGAGTCGCTCGAGTCGGTCGGTTGGCTGTCGACGCGTGTCTAACGTCTTGTTCCGTCTTTTCGATAGACTTTACAGAACTTCATGTTCTCGACGGTGAAGGACAGCAACAAAACCGGAGCGAAGATCTCATTGGAGATAATGATTGAGTTGTATAACAAGAATGTGTGGAAAGACGCGAAGACTGTGAATGTGATCGCGAACTCGTGTTTCTCGAAGATTACGAAAGTATTCGCAAACTTGTTACTCGAATTCGACGTTTACACAGTTGTGTTTTCTAACTGATTATTGTTTCCCACTTAAGATACTGGTGACGGCACTGACATTCTTCTTGGGTAAGGACGAGGTGAAGGACAGCGACGACGAGGACAGCGATGACGACGACGACAACACTCCGTCGGCACAAGAGGTCGCACTCGCGAACCGATTCAATAAGAATACGCGGAAACGGAAGCGATTGCTCGAACGCACGAAGAAAGTGGTGAAGAAGGCGGCGAAGAAGGAGAAGACGGTTTCGTTCAACTTCTCGGCCATACATCTCATACATGACCCGCAATCGATGGCCGAACGGCTCTTCAAGTCTTTGGAAACACTGAACGAACGCTTCGAAGTGAAGCTAATGATTATGAACTTAATCTCGCGATTGGTTGGCATTCATGAGTTGATTCTTTTGAATTTCTACCCATTCCTCCAACGCTTCCTTCAGCCCCATCAGCGCGAAGTGACGAAAGTGCTTCAGTACGCGGCACAGGCGGCGCACGAGTTGGTGCCGCCGGACGTCATCGAACCGCTGCTCAAACTAATTGCCAATAATTTCGTTTCGGAACGCAATTCGAGTGAAGTGATGGCCGTCGGCCTCAACTCGATTCGCGAACTCTGCGCCCGATGTCCACTCGTTATGACCGAAGACCTGCTCCAGGATTTGGCTGAATATAAGACATATAGAGATAAAAACGTTTCGATGGCCTCCAAGTCGTTGATTCAGTTGTTTCGACTCAAGAATCCAAATCTACTCAAACGCAAAGATAGGGCCAAACCTACCGAAGCGAACGTTAAGATTACGGCCAAACAGTACGGAGAGGTCGTGTCGAACGACTTCCTCGACGGCGCCGAAGCCCTCAACGAAACGGCTGAGAAGAACAGCGACGACGACGACAGTGAGGACGGGATGAGTGACGACAACGGAAGTGATGGTTGGGTTGATGTCAGCCATTCGGACGACGAGCCGATGAGCGGCGCCGATGAGGACGAGGCGGAAGCGCTCGACCCGAAGGAAAGGGCGACTTTGATCTCGTCGTCGCGGATCCTAACTCAGGAAGAGTTCCGAAAACTAAAAGCCATTCAACTGTCGAAACAGATCTCTTCAGCAAAACCGCGAAAATTCAACAAAAACTCGAATTCGAGTGAAACGGAACACTTGAGTGAAGTGTTGGCACCGAAAGAGATCGTTCCGTTGGACGCAATCGAACGCATCTATAAGAAGCGAAAAGCGGACAAAGACTCGCGACTCGAGACCGTGCGCTCGGGCCGGGAGGATAGGGGCAGCTTCGGCGCCAAGAGAGGCAAACAGAACCCACGCGCCTCCAAGAACAAGAAGGAACTGCAGAAGAATAAGGCCTTTATGATGGTTAGGCATAAGATCAAGACTAAGAAGAAGCGATCGTTTAAGGAGAAGCAGATGGCGCTGAAGAACAGTCTTCTCAAGAAATGCAAACAAATCAAGTGATGACTCGCTTTCGACTCAGTTTTGGCTCTCTTTCGGAGAACAAAATGTTTTCATTAAATGTCGAGATTTTAATGCCTTTTATCCGCAAAAACTAAACACTAATTAAATTGTAATAAATTGAATAAAATTCTAATTTATTTTCAAATATATTGTTTAATCAGATTTAAGAAGTTATAAATGTACAAGATTACAGAATTTAGAACTTACAAGAATCACCTAGGTCAAGAATTCAGTGCAAAAGTTTATCTTAATATCATATCAATTTCACTGTATTTTGTAATTGTTTTGACGTACTTTATGAGCGCTCCAGTCGTCTGTTGTTTTGTTTACAAATTTTGTGTTTATGTTTTTTGAGAGAAATTTTAGTTTTTTGACTGAAATCGTGAACCGATTTAACCGAAAATTCGGCCGAAATGTCCGATTACTCGACGTTTCGAATCGGAAAACTCAAACTCAAAGGCGAGAAGAGGTTTGGCTTTTATGGCAGTCTTTGAATGCGAAACCGAAACCGAGTTTTCGACGAAAGCATTGATTTTTGTTTCGGGTTTTCAGAAAAAAGAAGAAACAAAAGACCGAAAAGAGTCCGTCGGCTGAGGAGACGCAGAAAGAGATTGATTTAATCGATACTCAGAATCACGGTTTGCCTGCATTTGATTGGATATAACTTCTTCTCTCACTTCTCGGCCCAAAACTCAGTTACCTTTCCGTCTATTCTTCAGGCAATTGGTTCGAAGTGTCGGTCTTCGAGCAAATCACAGCACAGATAGCGATAGAGATGTCTCCCTATCAGTACGTCCGGGCGCTCGACAACGGGCTCTTCATATTGGGTGCGGCGCACAGTCCGGGCGAAGCGCCCGATCCGGAAGAGATCTTAACTGCCATTCGGTTCTCGAGTTCGCAAATCGGTCTCAAATCCGGTTATAATAAGTACTTAAGTATTGACAGTAAGAGCCGATTAGTCGGCAGATCCGAAGCGATCGGTGCGCGCGAACAGTTCGAACCCGTATTCCAAGACTCGAAGTTAGCACTACTCGGCTCTAACGGCTGTTTTCTGGCCGCAGACGAGGAACAGGAGTTGCCCTACATTTTGGCCAAAAGCACAACCGCCGGACCCAACGAAATGGTGAAAATCCGGACTAACATTGACCCGGATTTGGTCCGACGCGAGAAGGCGGCCAAAGAGAAGCCGGAAGAGGAGAAGGGGTCTCTCAAAGAGGCGGAAGTGAATTACGTGAAGAAGTTCCAGAGCTTTCAGGACAAGAAGTTACGCATCAATGCCGAGAAGACGGTTGAGTTGAGTCGCGCCAAAGATGTCGGGAAACTACACGAAACGCTTCTCGACAGACGCGCGAAGATGAAGTCCGACAAGTTCTGCAAATGAGGCACTACTACCCCACCCGACCACTTGCCAGACCATCGACTGCCGGCCCCACTCGCGAAGAACTTGATATTCATTTCGTCTTTTTTTTTCATTAAAATAATTTAAAATTTTTTATTAAGAATTCGATTAAAAATTGTGTTCAAAACAAACTGAAAAAACAAATATTTGTGAATAAACGTAGTTTTGGTTTATTGACGCAAAATATTAATTAATAATAATTTTAAAGAAGATTTGATTCAAAGAACGTCCGAAAGTCGATTCAATCCCTAATACAAATGCTCTGTTGGTATGAATTGGTGTTTAGGCCTAACTTGAGGTTAATTTTTGGGTAAACTCTTGCGATACCAGTCGACGAACTCGTCGAGTAGGACAGGCCAAGCGCCGTCTTCGTCGTAATTGCTTAGATCGCGACTAATAGAGCGACTGAACTCCAGGACATTACACCACTGGTCCTTATTTAACACTTTGTATTTCGATTGCTCTAAGAATTGATGAAAGTATGGATAGAGTGGCCAACGCTTCGCCAGCAGCAGCTGAAGCATCGCTTTCGCCGTTTCTAAGTCTATGCTTCGCTGGTCTTTGTCCTACGGGTGCGGAACAGTGACATATGAGCACATGAAGGGCACGAACACTGACATTGCAATAGCAACATGGTAGAAACTGAGACAAACCTTTGCGAAATCGAATGAATAGCGATATATAGATTTGAAAACCGACTGATCATTGAGCAAATGGCGCAAGTGGTCCAACTTGTTCCGCAGTTTCACTATTGTGTCGCACCTGTAGTGCAAATAGGAATGGGTTAAGGCGTTCGACGAGAACCGAAAGCATCGAATACTGACTGCATTTCACTCATTCCTTTCAGCCATTCCTTCTGAGTGAAGAATCCCATCTGTTTTGCCTCCATTTTCCATGAAATCACTAACATTACGATGTCTTCGGGCGCAACGGCCAGTGCGCTGCAGAAGTTCTCGATTCCTTCCGGTTCTATCGTTTCCGGATCTGTCGGCGCTGTCGACCCGCAAGTCAAACAAAAAGAGGTTTTCGGTTAAAACGGAACAAAAGCTAAGTTTAGGTAAAATATCAAATCATAAGAACTGGTATTACAGGCGAACTCCCGGAAGAACTGTTGGCATCGGCGCTGAGAAAAGCTACTCATGTCGTCGTCGGTTCGCGAAGAATTTCGGCGCGAGTTGTATCTGAAGTGCAGACAAAGCGTCCGCCCGTTCGGAACGGAACGCAACAATCGATTAATACAAATGCAAACATTCGAGTCATTAGGGAATTGGGTATATCGGGTGTCACTAGAGGGTGAGGCGTGTGTGTGGAGTGGGGGCCGGGTATGCGGGAGTGAGTGGTCGTGCCGTACCGGTCAGAGCTCATAATATTTGAATTTTTCAATCGTTTCGAACTGTGTTTCTCGTCTTCCAAAGCGTCGATAGTATTGTATTTTCTACGCCTGGGAGGCATTGGAGGCATTACACCACTGATGTCCACCAATAATGTCTGTCGCAGTCGCAGCCAATCTGACAAATCACGATCTCTCGCACCGGAAGACTGTAGGCTCTGCAGTGCCAGCAATGAGTCGGTAATGCGAACGCAAATCAAAAGCATAAAACATGTCAATCAATGGCAAGAAAACAAATCAAAACAAATCAATCGAAACGATAGTCTCGACTAAAATGGTTGCGGTTTTGCGTCAATAGTGAGTGAAGTGCGCAATGGGTTGGCTCTCGACTGGACTACTGACCAGATTTTGAAGATCGCGTTGCAGTGAATGAGTCCCCAATTGATCCACTTTTGATGTCTATGGCGTAGAAGTGATCGAAAGGATTGGTTCCGCTGTTGGGTCGAGTGTTTGGGTAATGAGTGAGACGTATGTCGTCTGCGAATGTCGACTCGGATTTGCGCTGCGATTAGTGGCCAGACATCTGACTCCGACTCTCGACCGACAAATGTATTGTTTAATGAAATATCTGTTTCGAAACGAATACACAAATCGATCACAAAATGGGTTTAAGCGGTAGTCAAATGTCTTCGACTCAAGACATGGACGCGAAGGACGCACTAGAAGTGCGTTCAGTAATAACGCCTTTGCGAGCGACGGCTATATTGGGCCCAAAACTGAGTAATGATTTCGACAACTGCTCTGACTTTGCGATTGACTGCGAGTTTGCATTTGAATACGAATTCAATTAATTCAATACTAAAAGTGAGACTAAGAGCGCAGTTATCAACGCTATGCCACTCATGAGTCTAACTGTCGCTCTCTTCCCACTCATGTGTCAAAGCGTTATGTAATTAATGGTAAGTCGAGTCGAAGCCCAACACTACGACAATAGGCTTTTCGACGCAATTTCGTCAGCATTTGACACAAGACTTACCGTTAGATTCGCGTCGAGAGACTGTGCACTGAATGCCGATCTGCACTGAAAGGCGATATCTTCACGAATACCGATACAAAGTCTAATCAATTTGAAACTCATAATTGCTGCCCAAGCAGTGCATTCCTACATTGTTGTGGGTTTGCACCAAGCTACTTCACAACACACTCACTCACACCCGACTAACCGGGCTCTCCGTCACTACACCTAATGCGCATCGACTCCCCCCTCGACAGCGGTTTGCCCTTTCGTTGCCTTACCATTGAGACTCAAATATAGGCCAATCCTGTCGTCGAGATGTCCCCCGACTCGAGCCCAACCCCCGTCTCCAACGGCTATCATCTGTTGTAACAATAAACTACGGCTTGAGATACGAGACAAACAAAAGTTTTTGCACTAAGTGTTAAGTTTTAAAACTTAAATAACACTTTTTAAAATTGAACTTTCTTGCTAATTCCTCGTGATTAGTGTCTAATATGTTTAATTAATTAGCTGTTTATTAATTTGAGAGAATTTAAACAAAATAGACGTAACTTTCAGTCAAGTATTGCATAGAATATATTGCAATCAATTGTATGTTCTTTATGTGCAAAAGGGCTCGACTTTCAGCTGTGACTTACGTTCAGAACTTCTGTGAATAAGGGCTTTGCGATCGACAGTCGACTCAATCAACACTTAATGTTTGTCTTAAGGAAAGCGGAACCGAAAGGGCGGCGAAAATCGCCTGCAATTAGCACAGCATTGGTGACGGGGTGTGAGTAGTCGTGCGTTCGCTTCTGCAGATCATGTGCTCCACTGTTTGGGTCTGTTATTCGAGTGAATTGAGTGACAAAACTGATTGGCATTGAGATTGCATTCGAAGATAATTCCGAAATAAGTACTCAATTGACGAGAAATCGCGTTAAACGCAAAGCAACACAAGTCGTCGCAAAATGTTTGCTAAGCTATCGCTTCAATTGAAACGCGTTTTACGTCTTCGCGATTCGCGTCCACTCGACAACTGATCCGCACTCCCGACCACTCATCCGACGCGCAATCGATGGACTCGTTTGTGATGTTCCGCTCATTCGCTCCAAACATATGTTTGCAGTGAAAGCAGTGTTTTGTTTGCGAAACGAACCGAAAGCCCGCGACGACGACCACCACTGCGACCACCACTACGTCGACGACTGGCACTGCATGTGTGCGCCGACACCCGAATGCCTCGCAATAGCAAGAAAGCGAAGCAGCGGTCGCTCGACTTGGACGCGGCCGACGACACCGTCTTCTCGAATCTGGCGGCCAATGACGGCAACAGTACGACACAAATGGCGAAACTGAAGGCTTTGCACGAAATGTTCGACAACCGCATCGAACCCGACCTCATCGACGACGTCTTCCAGGAGTGCGCCGGCAATGGTAGGTCTCCACCACCCGAGACACCCCTCCCGGCCCTCTTCCGTACACCCGATTCGCATCCATTGCCCGGACTATTGCTTTCCGTTGCACTCGATTTTGCGCTCATTTTCCGCTCGTTTTGATCCCATTTCTGAATTTCGGTTTTGAATTGCTTTTTGTTTTGAATTTTTCGTTTGTTTTGATTCAAATCCTATTGTTTTGTATTGTTTTCAATGAAAGGGTTTTTAGTTATGAATTGAATTGATTTAAATGTATTTCGATTTTCGATGCAATTCATGTCTCGATATTTCAAAGATTTGTTGCATTTTTTCGTTTTTTAACATAAAAAATGAGTCAATACTTTAGGTGGAGTTTGGCCTCAATTGCGCGAAAAATACTAATAATTAGTTTAAGACTTGAATATGAATTCAGTTCTGAAGTTATTTCTCAAAATTGAGCCAAACTTTAACTGAGTTTTGAATTTTTGTTTTAAATTTAATTTTCAGTTTAAATGTTAAACTAATGAATGCTTTTCTGTTGAGAGAAAATATAATTTTATTTTATTTAAGTAATTTTTAAAAAGTAGTAAAATTAGATTTTTGGCGAAAATAGCATTTATTTGTGGATCGGATTGAATATCACTTTAATTTTAGTCTTCACTTCATTCCAATCGTCAAATACTGCTATAAATAGCGACTTTGAACTCACTTTCGATTCAAAATTAATCAGTTTTTTTCAGTATTTGTTTCGAAACAATATTGCGTTTATTCAGTGAAAGTACTGCAGCAGTACTGTTCTGCCGAATGTAGAGCACCTATAGGTAGATAACGCGCTCAGAAGCACAGGTAGTCTCTGATTAATGGCATTTAATGTATGTATTCTCGCCATCAGATAACTGGCATATAATTTGTTTTTGGGTAAAAACGAAGTACCTGTGCTTCTGCAGTGCCATTCTCCCATGATGATATAATTGCACAAATTGTACATGTGCTAATTATTAATTACTTGTTTGGTTTGCTTTTGAACTCGAAATGTGATTTATTTGTGCGATATATCTATTCATTAGTGACATATCGATTGAAATGTTTTTAAAGTTTAGATTATTTCGAATATTTTTATTTATTTATTCGCTATAAATATATTTTTAAATTTATCTTAAAATCACTGTTTAAATGTCAATTATGAAATTACTAGTTCTGAAATTTGCTTTAAACCAATATTATTTCAGTGTTTAGAATTTAAACTTGTTGTTTTTCCTTTGTCTTATACGTCAGAACACTATTTAAAAGCGAATTTGTTTTTAGTTTAATTCGATTTTTTGGGCAAATCTTTTGAAAGCTTTTGGTTTTGCACTAAATGTGTTGATATTAGCAGCGATTGAATGCAATGTTTATGCGAAAGTCGTTCAAGGTAGAATTGGGCGATAATGCAGCAATGCACATTCATGCCTCACACTAATCGTATCTTTAGGGGAAAAAAGTGCGGAATAACAGATATAACCAAAACTTTGCGATTCTATTGGACAAAACTTTACGACTGATAGCGTTTTAGCATGTTTAAATTTAATTTATTATTAAAAACATTAAAAACAAATTACAAATAAAGTTAACTCAAAAAATAATTTGCGAATTTAAAATAAGCATGAATACTTTACTGGCTAGGCGATATTTAATCAAGTTACTGCGACTTGATTTTGACTAGAAGCATTTTTAGTCAGATTTTTTTTCAATTGCAATTTCCTCTTTTTAATGAATAGCCTTTTGGTTAGAATCACCATGTTTGTTTGTTTGTTTGAATTTTGGGAGTTGGGCCCCAATAGGGTAAACATAACACCAAAAGAATTTTTAGGCATGAAATTTGATCTTTTTTTATAGCGCAATCATAATTGCATTGCACTATAAAATAAAGCAATTTATAAACATTTTAAACAAGTTATGCACAAAATTATTTCATTTAATTATCTTTATACAGTGTTATTTTACCCATGTCACTTTTAAGGAACATTAATTTAATAAAAATATTTTCTTTGTATATGAGAAGAATTTGCATAAATTAGTGAAATTGTTTTAGTTTTATGCATTGCACAATTCCTATTATTTTCTTTGTCTCTCAAAATTGATGATAAATTTTCTATTTTAAGTCAACATGATTATTTTTGGCTGATAAGCAATCTTCTCTCTTCTACAAAGTAAAATATTTTTATTATTTTCGAAGCAATAATTTTATCTAATTTATGCATGCTAATGCTTATGTGGTTATGGTGATGGTGATGAGGATACTGCTGTTGATGGGAGGGAAGAGCACAGCCTATCCGCTCATAACTTATATCTAATTTTGAGCTAAAGTTCAAATAACTCTAAACTCATTGAAACAAAATTAGTGAAAATCTAAGCGAAAACTAAAGAGTAATTTGAAAAACACTTTCAAAACTCACAAATTGGAGAAACGCTTTGGCATTGAGTGCACAGTCGGGTTCGCTCGGGTGCTCTCCAATAGCCTTGAGTTCTCGGAATTAGTCTTTTCCCACAAATAAATCAATCGACGAATCGGTGTTTTCGGAAGCAATAAAAAACATTTCTCTCATTCCGTGCCTTTCGCTCAACAGCTGAACAAACTCTGGAGAGTCTACTGGAGCTGTGCGCCAGCGCTCAATACCTGCCCAGCGATCATCCCATGCCATCCGACCCATCCTTCAGTGCACCCGAACACGCGATCGCCGAAGTGCCGCGACTCGTGTCGGAGCCGCCACTCGCCGAGAGTACAAACTCGAACACCAGGTGCTCACCGCTGGGCACGGCTGCCGTCGACCCGCGGGTCCAAGTGCTCAACTACTCGCCTGTGAACGCAAAGGCGACTCCAAGTGCGCTCAACGCCGTTATGCCGTTCGCTCAGCTCTTTGCGCCGAAAGCGTCGAATTCGGCGAACAATAGCTACAAATCGGCGAATAATGGCCACAAATCTAGTCATTCGAGTCAATCGGCGAAACCTCGAGAGTTAGGACTGAAGTATGAAATAAAAGAATTGATTCGAAAGTCAGACCAAAGAGTATTAGTGCTGATGAGAGGCCTACCCGGAAGCGGCAAAACTACTTTAGCCAACTATTTGCTCTCCCACTCCAACGGTATTATTCTCTCTACAGACGACTACTTCCTCCACAACGGGCTCTACCGCTTCGACGCCTCCCGACTGCCAGACGCCCACCAATGGAACCAAAGACGAGCGAAGAAGTGCTTCGAAAGCGGCAAAAGTCCGGTCATTATCGACAATACGAACCTCGAGGGCTGGGAAATGAGGCCTTACCTCAGTTCTGGCCATTCGAATGGATACCAAATCTATTTCCTCGAACCCGACACCCAATGGCACCGAAACCCCAAAGAGTTGGCGAAACGTAATATTCACGGAATACCCAAAGAGAAGATCGAAGTCATGATCGACCGCTTCGAGAGACTCACTGTCGCCGACGCACTCAAGAGCTTACCATTGGTTGAGTCGAACCACTATTTGCTGCAGAAATCGAAATCCGAGGCAAAGATCGTCAAAACGAAGGTCTCGACAAACGCCGCCAAAAACGTTGTTTTGCGCTCAAGTAGTAGTCCGGCCACTAATGTTGTCACAAATGGCGGCGATTATGACGAGTCGTCGCCTCATTCGTCGATTTACGCACAATCAGAACCCATGACCTCTGCATCCAATTCTCAAATCGAAAGCTCATTGTCTCCCGTCTCGACCGAACCGACGTCACCCATGACTGACACCCGGATAGACATCGATCTGCTGTTGGCGTTGAGTCAGAGGAGTGCCGACAGCGAAGACTGCTCTTCAGTGAACGCGTCGGACGGCGGCAGCAGTTGTGTCAGTCAAGAGGCCGGTTGGGAACGCGACGACGAGTTCACGTATTCGCAAAATGAGCCGATGTTTGAGCCCTCGACTAGTGATTCGCAACCATCGGAAAGTGCGGCCAAAGAAGTGAATATCGAAAGCAAATCGAATGAAGTTTTTGATCCAAAGCCTCAAAGAGAACGCAAAACAAGAAATACTGACAATAAGAATGAGTGCATTAAAGAAGACATTGAGGAGTCATGGGATGAGCCGAACGACACAACCGCTCAGACGACGAATGGAAGCGCTCCGGAGTCGCGCTCTGCAGTCAACGGCAATAAGCGATTGTTCGGATTGGTGGGCATCCGGAAGCCGAACTGGGAGTTCCCTCCGTTCCCCTCCGACCTGAATAAGACGGCGACGAATGCGTCCGAAACCAGTATTACCTGCTATTCACGTCACACCCAAACGGAACGCAAGGATTGGGCGCTTCTCGAGCTCAAGCAGTGCAGCAATGGCTCGAACGAGGGTTTGGGAGCGGAATGTGCGGACGAGAGCGACGAACCGATCGCGAGTACAGCCGTTCCCCATGAGAACCGGTCGAAGATCCCTCTCCATAAGGGGACGTTCACTAACGACATCCCCGACGACCTGACCCGCGACGAGAAGCTCAACACTTTGAAGCAGAAGTTCCCCAAAGCGGAGGACAACCACTTGAATGAGATATTGAACGCCTGTCTCGAAGACGACAAATGGGCCGAAAAGCTGTTGTCCGAACTCGACGACAACCACTTCGACATCGGCTCGTTGGAGGCGCCCAACGCCGGCAGTGGCCCCGACTCGACCGGTTCGGCCGCCACTCCCGACGCCGACAATGAGGCCGAAAGTGACTCCAATTCGGACCTGAATTTGCCGGAAGAGGAAGCGCCGGAAGAAGAGGCTGAGGAGGAAGAGCCGATCGAACCACCGATTGAGCGCAAGAACTCCGAAGGCCTGGAGTTTACGCTGACGTTAGACCCCTTACTGGCCGCTCAACTGCAGTCGCACTTCGGGCCCATCAGCGACGCCCTCTCCACCCAAGACCTGACTCTAACCCTCAGCCACGGCGTCGCGCGACTGCTTCACCACAACTGGAAGAAGTCGTTGACTCTTCGCGCGACTCAAAGCGCATCGAAAGCCAATAACAGCCCTCATGTGTCGATCCCGCCGTCGAAGTCGAAGTGTTCGGCATTCGGTTTGGCGGACAACAGACCGAAAAGCGAATTACAAGAGATAATGGATTTGGAGTTAGCGGTGAGTCTGAGTCGGAAGGAGTACATCGATAGTGTGGCCGCCGATGCCCTCAACGCCTTGTGTCCGACGAAGAGGCAGACGGCGAAGGACTTCCTGTCGACGAAACTGAAAAGGGATCAGTTGTACCAGAGGTACCCCGGAGTGGACCAGAGCTTCCTCGACACCATCTTCGAGTCGAACGGGTAGGTCGCCTCTCCTCTCCTCTCACTCGTCCCTAACGGATGTATAGAATTAAAGATTTATATCGAAACGGTTTCGAACAAATGGTTAGACATTTGGCTCGAATTATAACTCGTATTCGGCCTAAAGTATCAGGTCTGGGCTGTTGGCACCAGAATATGTGTTCACTCATATGAGGGTTTCACTCATGAGTGCTAAATATATAATGGGGTTTAAGGAGAAGAGGGTTCGGGTCAGACCGTCATTATAACTCGTATTCGGCCTAAAGTCTAACCCGAATGGCTGCGTCAGTCGGGACCAGAATATATGTTCACTCATAAGAGGGTTTCGACCATCGATTTCAAGCCGAATACGAGTTATAATTTAACCGATAATTAGGGCCGAAACGGATGAATCGTTAATTTTGTTCGAAACCTAACCGCAACACCACTTATGCCACCACTGCCTCTGTTATAATGTCTTAATTCTATTCTTTATTTCAGTTACTCTTTGGGCAAAACCATCGAAATCCTCGACAACTCCATGGGTTTGAACGACGACTTCAGCAAAGAAACCGAAACTCTCATCGCGAACGAGAGGAACGACTCGCCGACGAGTGCCGGCGCCAGTCGGGCGCAGTCGCCCGCGAAGGCCGTCCGCAAAGCCGTCGACATTAACGCCATTCTCTCCGAAATGAACGCTTTGATCGAAAAGAAGAACGAATTGCACCGAAAGGCACGGCTGGCCTTCCAGAGGAAGATGTATGCCGTGGCCTCCTATTACAGCGACGAAGCCAACCAATTGCAGGCGACGGTCAGTCGGCTCAGCCGAGAGGTCGTGTCGGCGATACTCACCAAAAGGTATTCCTCTTTTCGATTCGTTCCATACGTTAGCGTCGATTCGGTTGTCATTAACTAACTGTTTGATCGAATCGCCCGTTCAGTCAAAACTCGAATGAACTCGATTTGCATGGTTTGCATATACCGGAAGTGAATTGGATTTTAGCCGAATTCCTGCGCCGGAAGGCCGAGGAGCTGCAGAGGACGCCCGGAAAGCGCAAACTCGTTGTCGACATAATCACCGGTTATGGGGCGACGCGAGGCGTTGAGGGACGGATCAAACCGACGGTTCTTCACTATCTCAAGCAAAAGAGCTTATCGTACGAGTCGTTCCATTCCTTTCTCTTGACTTCTCTTCAATTGATATGAATTAACGAATTGTTTGTATTTTCGACCAATAGTTACGAAATCGTGAATATGGGTGTCATTCGCGTCTCTTTAGTTCAAACATAGCAATCGTTTCATTCAAATCGCGTTTCTTCTCATCTTTTACTCAATTTTTATGCATTTTATTTAATTTCGAAACAAATCACTAGAAAATAGTATTTTTTAAATTAGAAATTATGAGAAAATTGTAATTTTTATTAAAACTAAATGTTTGTCTATTTTTAATGAAGAAATTCATGTTTTTTGATCGACATATAAATTTATAAATCGTACATTGTACAATGCATTTTATAAATAGGAATAGTTTTTTAAATACATATTAATTGTAATGTTTTTATATATTATATTACATTTAAATTAAATTAAATTTTTATTTAAATTATCCGTTCGTTTCAACGCATCTGTAAATGAATTGAAAGAAAGTTTTAGTTATTTAGTAATCGATATAATGACTCGAATTTAGAAGTTTTTAAAATTTGATTTTCGATTCAAGTCTTAAAAATTAGTAAAAGGAACGGCAGTTGAGATGCCGGCGCTGTTCGAGTCGACAACCGCTTACCTGCAGGTGTTCTCATCGAAGTAGGCGCCGGAAGAGCAGTCGCGGGTCATAGCGGGCGGACAAACACAGTCGCACTTCTCGGTCGACCACATCCTGTTGTTCGGCGCACATGTCTGGGCCTTATCGGTGTTCCGGCACATGCAGGCGCAGCGGTCCGCTGAGAAGACCTGCTGTTCGTTGCAGTTCTTCTGAGTCATATAGCACTGACAGCCACAGCTGATGTGTTTCTCGATCTTAATTATCATACATTTTTCCGGCGGTTTCGGTAGATTGAAGGCAATGCCGGCCAATGAGAGCCGACTCGACTTGATCTGAACGGAACGGTAGGAATGCAAACAATTTTATCAATTAGTTAATTCGATTGTCATTCGATGTTCGCATGTCTTACATAACTAGTGGTGACTGGAATGTCCATAATCTCCGTATCCCTGGGCAGGCACTGGTGGTTCGACTGCGGACAGTAGCCGTCGCAGCGGTCGACCTCAACCATAGCGGGCAAGTGGTGTATACCCGGCATATAGTACTTGGAGGGCATCCGAACCGAAACCAACTTACGTCGCGGCAAATAGCAGAACGCCTTTCGGTGCAGTGAACTCGACTCGCGTTTGATGTCTCGCGAACAGGGAGTCTCCACTACAGCACAGGTATGCCATTCAATGCAATCGAATTATTGCTAACATTATAATAGATATTCAAAGAGTTGATCGAAAATCGAAACATTTTGTTAAAAACTTAACGAAAATTTGAGTCAATCTAAGTCTAAGTCAATGTAACTTTACAATGAAAACTAAATAGCAGCATGCTAAATAGCAAATAGCTAAAAGTGCAGCACCGATATGCTGTGCTTGGGCTCAATGATCGAACTGATCAATGATCAGAGAACATGACTTTTGCACTTTTGCCGGAATATTCACTTCCAGGAGTGAACAGCAGTAGAGAAAGCAATGACTGATTTGTTATTTCGATTATCGATTACCCGAACACTGTTTGGAAAGCCGTGTCAGTGGTGGCCATACCTGCGGACGACTCGCCGTCGTCTTCGGCACTGACCCGATAGGCGTCGTCTTTCGGCGATTCGTACAGTCGTTGCGATCGGAGCTTTGAATCGCATTCGACGAAAGCGATTGCAATCAAAACGAGACAAAAGCCATACTTTCGACACAAATTCATTTTCGACGATATATTTGATATTAGTTTCGTTAAAGTCTTTAAAAATCAATTTTTAATTTAAATAAAAACGTTTTTCGTATTTATAATACAGTTTTGTCTGAATGTGTAGTGGAATCCAAATATCGAATGAAAAGTCATTTAACGAAATACTACACAATATATAACACAATCGTCTCGTTATAACCGGAATAGCATTTCCGCCGAAAGGCGCGGAAATTGTGTGAAAACACATGTCTTTTACATCAGAAACAACTCAATCGTCTCTAACGCGTCTCTAAATGGACGTCAATTGAGACCAAAAACAAAAAGTTATGATTCATAACAAGAAAAACAGATTTAAAACAAAAAACAATTCTTTTGTATTGAATATAGTATTCGATTCGAACGATTCGATTGCCATTCGTTGCCATTATTTACAGATTCGCTGCACTTCTCGACTATAATACAGAAAATATGCGCCAAATGTATGGATGAGCCGGTAGTTCAGCGCCGAATCACTTAAACATCTTCGCGTATTGTTGTCTTTCCTTCGCTTTGTAGGCCTGGATCTCGCCCTTCACGGCCGCCAACTCCGACGCAATCGACTTGTCATTCGGCGCCAGATTTTGTGCCTTTTGGAGGTCCGACAGACTCTTCTCGTACTCTCGTTTGCCGTGAAATGCCTGTCCTCTCCTGTAGAGCGCCTTTGCATTGTCGGGTGCGATGTCGAGCGCTTCGTTCAGGGCTTCGAGCGCCGAGTCGTAGCGCTTTAGCCTCAGAAGACAGGCCGCGCTTCGGGAGACAAACGAGTCGTTAGGTCCGGAGGTTAGGGTCGGGGCGTGTGGTTGGGCTCACCTGTTGAGAAGACAGGGCAGCTCTTGCGAGAGCACCCGCTTCTCCGTCTCGTCATTCATATCGATTTCATGCAATTTATTCAAATAACGCAACGCTTTCTTGTATTTGCGGTTCGCGTTCACGAAATCCGATTTCTTGAAGAAGACATTTCCCGAACTCTTAATCGTTTCCCCGATTTGTAGCACTTCTTCCATCTGTTTGGACAACAAAATCGTTTCAAAACGTTTGACCAAAAATATATCGAATGAATGAATGCAAACCAAATTGAAGTCGAGATCCGTGTCTTCGGGAAAGTAGGGAAACCTGTCTTCCGTGCCGTCGCTCTCGTAGAGTACGTACTCATCTCCGGCACCGAATTGACCGCAATTACTGATTTCGCACTTCTGCTCCGTTTGGACACAAATGCAAACAATTAGACAATTAGTTCGGAAATGGTTTCGAAGACTCAATGGGTGCTTACGTCGACGGGCAGGTCGTTGGGTCCGGTGCGCACCGACTCGAGGAACTTGACGACTGGCATGCCTTTCACCACTTGGCCGAACACGACGTGCTTTCCGTCCAAATGAGGTGTCGGAGCCGTCGTAATGAAGAACTGGGATCCGTTGGTGTTGGGGCCGGCGTTGGCCATACTTAGAAGACCCGGTTTGTCGTGCTTTCGGGCCATACATCGCAAGCGTTAGTCCCAATCAAGCGATCGGTTGGTCTGTCCTTACCTGCAGTTCGAAGCTCTCGTCGTCGAAGCGGTCGCCGTATATACTCTGACCGCCGCTGCCGTTGAAATGCGTGAAATCCCCCGATTGGACCATAAACTCGCGAATGACTAATCGGTTCAAACAAAGCAATTCATAGTTAGGTCTTCGGCCAGACTTCGTGTCATCAGTGGTAAGGAAGGGATCAATACTTCGGTGGAAAATGGATCCCTTGTAGTGCAGAGGCAGTCCCTTCGAGCCGACGCCCATCTCTCCCGTACAGAGCGCCCGGAAGTTCTCACATGTCTTCGGAACCGCTTTATTGAAGAGTTCGATCACTATTCGGCCGACTATTCGGTGGTAAGTGTTGTCCCGAAAGCGACGAATCGGAGAAAAATCAATCGAATTATTGGTTAAAATGTTTACGACTTTTCGTAATTAGAAATAAAATTTGAAATATATTTCAATAAAAGAGTCGAATATTTAGCGAAAATGAGATCCGAATCCGTTTGGCGAGGATTTGGATCGCATTCTCGGCTCGAATTGAATACCGAATTCTTCGGCGACTTTGATGTCGAGGAATACGAAAACATTTTCACACGTTTTCATCGGTTCCGCCATTTTTGTTGTCGTTATAGTTGTCGTGAAAACACACTCTCATTGACAACAAACTGCAACCAAAACTGCCGCTGAGATCGACACTCACTCTCAGACACTCACACAGTGTGGGGGAGAGAGAGAGGGAGAGAGAGAGGGAGAGAGAGGGAGAGGAGTGAGAGAGTGACGACAACTCCAGTCTCTCTCAGTCGCAGCGATCTGTCACTCGAGTGACGCGAAACCAAAGCTCGAGACACAAGCGCTTCGAATCGGTTCCGTTCGATCCGATTGCCGGCAAATTGAACCTTGCTACTTCCACACGCGCTTGCTCTAGTGTTTAGTTCACTGCTAGTTCAACCCTTTGACTAACCATGCATCTATTCGCTGTGTACAATGTGACTGTCAAATTTTGAACGCTCGTTTATTGCAGCTTGGTGAAATCGCATACAGGCTTGTCCCGCATGAAAGTGCCTTGCTTGTAAATGTTTTATGGCGTCTATAAAAGTTGTACGTTTTAAATCATAACTTTATTTTGTGCGATTAAATGATAATTTTTGCTTGTTGTTTATTGGCAATATCTTAAAAACAAACTATACATCTCTAAACAAATTACATAATCGGTTGTTCACTGTATCGGTGCTATACTGTATGCGGAATCACATCATTCATATTCGGCAAACATTTCTATTGATTACACAATAACTACTCATTTTTTAGACAAATACCAATTCTAAATGTAAATTGCAACAAGTTTAATGTACATGATTTAACAAGTTTCTTTTAATAAAATTATAAGTATGATAAAATCGCCAGTAATTGACCTCAACTTGAATCACCACCAAGACATAAATCCAATCAGTAAGCATGCGTAATTATTACCACTATTTCTTAGTAAACTATTTGTTAGTTAATAAAATATTATAAAAGTGATTGAAACTAATTTTAATGAATAAATTGATCAAGATACACGCATAGTTAATTAGGCTACATTTGCGCGCAACCTGTCTAAAAGTTTTGGCAGGCACATGCATAATTTTTAATTTATAAAATAAAAAGTTTATTATAAAAAGCAATTTTGGCAAACATTTAAAGCGAATATAAAATATTAAAATACTTTCGATTGAATGAATCGATTCTTTAAAAACTGGAAATTCTTGTGAAACAGAATCGACTGAATGTGTGAACACATGACTCGAAGCGCACGACTCCTCTCACATCAGAGTTGTTAATCAATAGAGTAATTGTCAAATAATAATCAATTCTCAACATTTCGCACATCACTCACTCGAATTAATATTACAGTAGTGGATAGATGCTTTATTGATTAATCAGTACTATTTGAGCATGCAACAATTAATTAAACGCTAAAACATTGGTTTATCTCAAATACGACTAATCGGTGCGAGAATTGGCGAAACAGTTACAGCGATTCAATCGATTGAATGGAAAAAGTTTTCGATTGATAAGAGATTTACTCCCATTTGAGACGAAGTAATAAAACTTTTTGGTAAACAAACTCTGAATTTGCGTTCAAATCAATCGATGATTCAAATGATTCGCCAATTGATACGCGTTTTTGGCGTTTCTGTAGTAATAATCAGATTATTCTTGTTTTTCTCACTTCTTTCTCCAGACAAACAACTGTCGACTAAATCAACACAAAAATTGCGTTTGAATTGACATTAAACGCAAAATTAGCTCAAATTCAGTCAATTTGGAGAAAAAACAAAACAATTAATTGAAAAAAGTTTTGTTTGAAATCCAAAGAAGTTTTCGATCAGAGAATCGGTGATAAAATGTCGGCCGAAAAGCCAGCCCTCGATTCGTTGGCGTCGACGCCGCAGATCATCGAAAGCCATCACTTGAAGGTGTGGTCAGACATCGCCGCGCGAGACATACAGGACTTGGAGCGCTTGGCCGGTGAGGAGCGGCTGCACGAGACGAGTCCTTTCAGCTATTGGCCGGAAATCAACTCTCGGATCGCCCTTTGGTTCGGCGATATCACCCAATTAGGTGTGACTGCGATCGTCAACTCGACGAACGAACACTTCAATGAGGTTTTGACCACTTCTTCCGTCCATTCAATGCACCGATTGATCGCTTACTTGTCTTTTACTTCTTAGCGAACACTCCTTAACGAACGGATCGTCACTAAAGGTATTCCCGAACTCTTAGTACCGATTCTGTCGATTTGATTCGATTGCAAACCTAACCACTGATTGCATTCCCGAACAGCCGGACCCGAAATGAGGGAATACTTGAGCGAAAAGTTGCGGATCTGTAAGACCGGAGACGCGAAACTGTCGAAAGGGTTTGACTTACCGGCGCGTTATGTCATTCATACGGTTGGCCCGAAGTATAACTCGAAATATCATACGGCGGCCGAAAACGCGTTATTCAACTGCTATTCGAAGGTTTTGCAGATCACTCGCGACAATGGATTCAAGTCTTTAGCGTTGAGTCCAATCAATACTCCGAATAGGGGTTACCCCCGACAGGCGGCCACACATATCGCTCTTCGGGTCGTTCGCCGATTCCTCGAACACTACACCGATTCAGTAGAACTGATAGTGTTAGCGGTCGACGAGACCGACATCGGCTACTATGAGCTCCTAATGCCGCTATACTTCCCGCGATCCGAACCCGAGGAACAGTATGCGCTCTACTATTTGCCGCAAGACATCGGAGGACCCAATGGAGAGCCAGTCATACCTGAACGGGAGATACGAATCGCCGCCAAACCGAACACTTGGACCCCAATCGAGGAGAGTGTGGATCTGTCGAGTGGTTTGGACTCTTCGGTAGCCGTCGGCAAAACAACGTTCGCCAAAATGCACGGGGATTTGGATAAGAGGTACAGACGCCGCTCACGGCCTTCGCCCAAAACGGGGGATCCGATGACGCAAGAGATCCATCGCCAGCACCGGTACGAACGACTGGCGCGCAAAGCCAAGACCGAAGACTTCAGCGATTATATCAGCGCTCGTTATCTCTACATATCGGGTGAAGACTCGATGGGCCGACCGGTGGTCGTCGTAATCGGCAAACGCTTTAAGGCGGCGACGATGAGCACCGAACGGACGGTCATGTATCTGATATCACTGTTGGATCCGCTGGTCGTTCGCGAATACATAGTCGTCTACTTTCATACTCTGACGCAGAGAGAGAACATACCGGCCCTTAGTTTCGTGCAAAACGTCTACAATCTGTTGGGCTATGAATACAAGAAGAATCTGAAGTCGTTTTATATAATCCATCCGTCGCTCTGGTGTCGAGTCATCGTCTGGTGGTATGACATCCCAGTCGGCGCACGATTACCGAACCGTGTCTTATGTTGTTGTACTCCCGTTCCCCTGCAAACAGGTTCACCACATTCAACGCATCTGTACTGAAACACAAGCTCTTCTGCGTCGGTGGTGTCGAGTATCTGAAGGTATGTCTCCGTAGATGTCATACCATTTTCGAGTTTGCAATTCAATGCATGCCTTCAATGCCTTCATTGCCTTCAATGACATTCCGTTTCGTATTTTCTCCAAAACAATGATTGTATCGCTTGTTATGTCGACTGATCGCCAAAACCTATGCACTGGCTCTGCGCTCAGAACGTAATCCCATTACCGCTACTACAGGTGCCTTCCTTTGTCATGGACTACGACTTCAAGGCAAGTGAAACAACACAACCATTGAAACAATTTTCACCATTTCTTATAATACCAATTCTCGCAATTCATGAATGAATCGCCGTTTGTCTCAACCGCTTCTACGCTTGCATTTCGGGCCGATTCAGGTCAACGGCGTTCGGTATAGCGACGCACAGACCTCACAGATCCCACAACCAGCGCCTGTACCAGCACTGGCAGCCATACCATCGAATGACAATCTTTAGGCCTCGTTATTCCTCTCATAGATATATTAACTGCAAAACCCCGAAACTAAACTAAACTATTGGTTTCTAAACTGCAATAATCGCTCAATTCTTAGACAAAAATTCAATTTATTTACGAATTTTTCGAAAACATAAACAAAAATTGAAAACAATTTCTATTTAATTAATTTTGAATTGAATTTTTCAACTCTAGACTTGAATTATATTTTTGTTTATTAATTAAGTTTTAAATTGAAAAATAAGTAAAAAAGTAGTTATTTGTCCGTTGACTGCAAATTGAATGACAAGTTTATATTGAAAATAATTATTCAGTTTTTAATACGAGTTTTTCGAGTTGTCCTCAGATTTTGCAAATTTGAAGCAAAAAGTTTAATATTGTTTTAGATTTGGAAAAAGACATAAAAGAGTTAATTGTTTTGCTGTTAGATATCAATGCAAACCCTATCGAGAGTTAGGATTGAAATCGAATTAAGCGTATGATTAGAGGAGACCCTCACTTGAAAAACATTGATCTAAAAAGTGATAAATACCTCAATACTTCTTTTCTTTTATCAAGCAATTACCACTCGTTTTATTGAGAATAATTTTTTGTGCGATTAATAATTTAATTACTGAGTAATTACTCGAATTTGAATTTTAATCCAAACAAATGCCGTTTTATATCATTGTTATCGGAATCGCTGTTTCGAAGACTTGATTCGCGTTTTGCGCTTTCAGTCCGGAATACAAAGTTTCGATTTTAATAAATGAGTAGTTTTTACATAAATTTTCTTACACTGACATTGAGAGTACAATTATGTTTAATTCGTATATAAATTGTGTAGAAAATTATTCTAATTTTTTTATTTCAAGAATTTGTTTTAATTGAAATAAAAGATATATAGTTTTGATGAAAAATATTTTTATGTTTTTAAATAAACTGAATAAAAGAGAATTTTTTAAACAAATATTTTAAGACTCAATAAATTTTAGTTAGATTTGTTCGAAACAGTCGTAAAGTCTCTTTTTAATGCAAATATATCGAAATGTCTAAACTCGAAAGTGCATGTTACATTTATTTTATTTTATTTCTTTTTTCAATTAATGTTTGCTATTATTTTTGGCGAAAAGACTAATAAACTGAAGAATTTATGTTAAATGAACACAAATGACAATATTTGGTGAACAACGAGTGCAGTAAAAGTCAGTTTTAAGCCCAACTTAGACATTAATTATAACATGCTTAATTTATACTTTCTGATACAAATAATACTCTCAAAAACTATTAGACATAGTTTTTATGACATACTATAAAATAATAATTTTTCCAAAGACTGACAATTTTTTTTTTGAAAAATATATAAGTAAACAATCAAGAAACAAAAATAACCTTGCTTAAATAAGTAATGTTTATGTACACAATATTTCCAGGATTAAATTCAATAATATTATTTTGTAAAAATTAATTATTTTGTAATTTTCCGAATTAGATTAAAATTTGTTATTAAAAAATTTAGCCATAAGAGTCGTCTTGAAATTATCGGAAACAATCTTGCTAATTTGCCATTGCCTTTGCTGCTGAGTTAATAACAAAAAAGTATTTATAAAAATTAAAACAAAAATATATTTGCTAATTATATTAATTTGTTTGTTGAACATAATTTGTAAATGAATTTTTTATTATTTAATTAAAAAGAGCAATGTTAAACAAGCAAAAAAGTAGCGTATATTTATACTAAGCAAAAATTCAGATATTTGAATAAGCAATAACAGCTCAAGTCGATTACATTGATGTTTTTGGTTTGGTTTTTAATAATAATGTTTTAATATTTGTTCATTGCAAATTCAAACGTCAAATTAGTTCCAGGCTGTCGTTCAATACTTCGAGGTTTTGTTTATTGCATTTCACCATGAATGATTTTTTACCCGATTAATACGCTTAGATGACAATTGAATAAAAAGAATATGATGTTATCTTGCTTAAATTAGTACATCGATTGTATTCATCTATAATCGCATAACATTTCAAATGAAGATGTTTTGTAAGTTTGAAAACATTTTCAATAATTTATAATTTCATTTAAAAAATAAACTCAATATTAGTTTTTTTATTTTAAATATATTATAATTAAAAACATTTTTAGTTTTTTAAACTTTTTATGATAATTAGACTGTAATATTCGATAATTTATTTATTTTTAAAAAAGTACACAATTTATGCAATTTAAGTTTAAATGAATTTGTTTGGCACATAATTATATAATTTAATTATATTTCGATAAAAAATATTTGAAAGTAAAACCGAATCTCAATATCTGTTTTGATATTTTTGCTTAATCTTGAGCCGAGATATTGATAATAATTATTGTTTTTCTCTTAAATAACAATCTTTTCGATAATTCTTGATATGAGGTATGGGTTCACACCTACGGCACCCGAATTCAAGCCCGAAGTCAGGCTATTGTTTTTGAAACAACATTTGTAACAAATTTTTACTTAACATTGTTTTTCGCACTTTATTAAGATTTCTATCAATTCATTATCGGATTGTTTGATAAATAACTTTTCGCAGCGAAAAACATGCATGGCTAAATTGGTAAACCCCCTCCCCTCCCGTCGACATTCGAAACACTCATTAATCATTAACCACAGGAAGGATTAGATGATAATTTAGCATGACCTGTTTTGCTAGCGTCGGGTAGTTCGCGATAAAAACCAAAAATACATTCATTAATCGAACAAAACAACAGAAGTAGATTGCTTAATTATTCGAATATAGAGTAATTAAAAGACAAAAGTATTTGTGTTTGTGTAGCATGCCAAATTAACTAATAATACGCAATAATAATTACAATAATCATTATGTTTATACTGTACAGTAATTTTATTAATAGTAAAAATTGTAATATTTTAACCTTTTCTGGATTCAAAAATAATATATGTATTTAAGTTTAAACAGCTTAATTTATTAGACTACTAATGTATATAAATTTTCAAAAATGCTTATTAAAATTGCAATATAGAGATTAGCGTTTTAAGGTAAACTGGAGTAACAAGTTGATTTTTAGCGACGAGAAAAAGAGTTGAAAAGCCGGTTAGAAAAAGCGGTATTAATATTAATATTAAGACATTTTGGCGATTGTCTCGAAATTTTAGAGAAGAATCGAATATCTGTTATAAGGAAATGATTTATTGATAGACAAAACATACGATAATTTTCAATAATATAATAATCAATAGAATAATTGAAAAGTTATGCCACTCTTTGCGGAACATTCAGCCAAACAATCGACTCAATCGACTCAATCGACTCAATGGGGGAATGAATGCGAAAATAATTGTTTTGTGTGTTTGAGAGCCGTTATTGTTATTGTTCACTAGATTTACGCTATTTCTCTCTCCTATAAACTTACTGTACACTCGAGCGCCGAAACGTAGGTTAAGTCGAAGTCAGCGTAATTGAAATGAATGTAAAAAAGTAGCAGTGTACTGTACGTTGCACTGTGCATTGCATTGTTTCGATGGAAAGTGGTTTGAAAACGGTTCGGCAAATGTGTTTCGGGGCTCTCATTAACATTCCTGAGAAGGACGACGCGAACGAACGGCACATATAGATAGAGTCGACACTCCGTTTGTGTCGCACCGAATGGCAGCCACTCGACCGAAACGAACAGCATATCTGACAAACAGGAAGAGTACGGAAATGAAAATTAAAACTTTTTTATTTCCAATTTCTCCTTATATTATACACTCTTTTCGCAAAAGTTTTTTCATTTGAATTCAATTTAAGAACCGATGCCTTCGCCGAGACATGAGATTAATATTTATTAAATCGCAACAAATTAATGCCAGTTTTTAACATAAGGTTTTTGCAAAATAAATCATGTTGGAAATGCTTTGAACTGGATTATTTTTTATCCCAACTAAATGATTGCAAATCTATGTTTAATTGATTTTTTGGGCAAAAAATTGATTTCGAATTCATTGGAAATATATTTTTGTGTTTGACTTAAGTTAGAAATCCGTTTAATCATCCGATTAAGTAGAGCACCGCTTGTTTTGCACAGTTCCTTTTGCCAGTTTGATATAAATAAGCGATTTAAAAGTATTAAGATCATTTTTGAGAAATTATAAATTCATATTTCGCGGCGTCTGTCCCATAAAAAAGCTCTTATTTCTGAAATTACTTTATTGTCGACAAAAACTTTCTCTTCACTCGAAAGACTGGTTTTGTTTCGCAACAAAAAATTTATTCTATTTTTTCTATTTTGCGAAAGTTTAGACAGTTTTCGCAGCGAAATAAAATTTACCGTGCTCATATAATTTTACGAGTAAATTGCATTTTTAAGGGTTTAATGGAGAGGGGGAGAGGGAGGCTGTGCTGCGCGAGAGTTGACGATCGCATTCATTACGAAACAGTCAACTCGTAAACAGAATTCAATTAATTTAAAGACTATTTTCGGCGAATTTTTATTTTCAAATATATTAATCAAAATTATTGGCTAAACATGCGCTGAATTTTATGTCTCCGATAATCGTCGAGAGAATGTTTGTGCGCGACGTCGAGCTGCGAGTTGTTTTTCTAGCATGCAAAAAATTGTTTTTAATTTAATTTGCTTTTTTGGAAAGCAATTCATCGACTGTTGAATAGTTTGGAAAAAAGGAGTAATTTTTTCCACACTTTCTAACAATAAGAGAACGACTATTGCGTCGATCAATGCGTTTGTGTTTTTCTGTCCATTCAATCGGTTCTGCCGTTTGTGTGACCTTTCGCTCGAATGTCTACTGAAAACTAGAAATGCAATCAATGTATCGAATGAACGCTTTTTCTCTAAACTATTGATATTTTTTCCGATCAAACAATTTGATCAAAAGTCAACGCTATTTGGCTGTTGTTTACAAATTATTAGAATTTTTTATTTTCGAAGTTAGACGTGTGTTCGGAAAAATGTAGCAATTAGCAAAGTGTGCAAGCGTGTCTCAAAATAGCGTTACCAGCCTAGACAGTTTGTAGCAAGCTAATTTATCCAGTACATAAACATAATATCAAAGTACATTTAAGTGACAATAAAATTTAATGCAATTTACTGTACATGATAGTTTTACTAATTAAAGTGCTTTTTGCTAAAATTTTATTTAAATTAAATTATAAATTTTGAAACAATTATTACACTGTATAATACAAGAGATTGTTAAGGCAGTTTTCATAAAAACTGAGAAATGTAGCTTTTTAGATTCAGAATCCAGCCAAAACAATTTTTTAACCTAGACTTAAGCTGTAAAGGTGAAATAAAATTAAGCTTGGCACTTGTGACTGAAATACATAATGAGATGTTTTTATCTTCGAACAAAGCATGTAGGCAAAAACTACTAAGTTTAAAATTGCCTTAATAACGGCTACAAATATCTCTAAATATACAGTTTATATGTCTATAAATATATAGTTTATGTCTAAAAATATATACTGTGTTTGTCTGACAGAATAGACTGTATAAAATAAATTGCCGTCAAATTAAGTGTATATTTACGATCACTAAACCATTTGTGAGATTCGAGACTTAGAATTGCATTGATTTCGGAGTCGAAGCAAAATGTGATTTCAAACTCAAATAAAGTTTGTAATTATAGCTGACCTTCGAATCGAGTCGATGTATAAACTAATTTCACTACTAATACGGCGTCTTATTTATAGAATATTATGTTCTTGGTTAATTAGTTTTTGTTACGAATGTTGTTTACCTTTTTTCGAAACCAAATTAGTCTGCAATAGAAATGATAGGAAAACTCTAATTTGATTGTTTGGACAAATATTGTTGAGTAGATATTTTGATATTTAGCAAAACATGTAATATTTTATCTCTCGTTAAAATGTTAGTCTCGTATGAATTGCTGGTATTTTTGAGTAAAATCTAAAAAAAATGCTTTTAAAAAATGAGTTATTTTTATATTAATTTAAATTCTCTCTTCACTTAATGCATAATAGTTTTGAAGGTAAGCAGACATTCATTACAAGCGATGCATTAAAATATCTTAATTGACGAAAAAATTAGATTTTTTGTTCAAAATTTTTATTTTTACTTTACTTTATGAAAAAAATTTGGCAAAAATAATTAAGTTATATTAAAATGTAGCATTTTATTCAAACGATTTACGGGTTTTAATGAATTAATAATGCGTTTATTTAACAATAAATAAAGAATTTAAAATAAAAACTACATTGTAAAAGAAAAAGTTGGATAAATAGTGGTTTGAAGTGAAACCGGTATTCGGAGTCCGAGTCCACTGTTTCTAAGGACAGAATTTTGTTTGATTTGCAAATAGAGAGCAAATGAACGAAATTTTATTTCAATCCGTATCTGATTTCAACTGAGAGAGTAAGGGGAGAGAGAGGCGAGAGCACAGGTAGGGTAAGATAGGAAAGGTAGGAAAGATATGAAGAATCGAGAGTTTAAGCAAGATAAATATGTTTAATGAGTTGAAATAAATAAAAGTTATTACGATATGTAAGACATTTAAAACGCGTTTTAACTTTCGATTCATTCGCTTATCATTTGTTTGAATCCGAATTGCATTCAAACGCGCCGTACGATTGGCAACAGATTCTCAAAAGTTTTTCGATTCACTTACCGATACTCTCACTCTCAATGTTTACACAGTTTAAAAGTCTTGAGTGTATTGTTTGCATTTGTTAATCGCAATTTCATGTAATATTTTGCACAAATTTTAAGTCTACTGTTGCAATAATTTTAA
Organism: Metabelba pulverosa; assembly: GCA_034697605.1. Taxonomy (NCBI): domain Eukaryota; kingdom Metazoa; phylum Arthropoda; class Arachnida; order Sarcoptiformes; family Damaeidae; genus Metabelba; species Metabelba pulverosa. The sequence continues at coordinate 29,911 of JAQIXC010000036.1, forward strand.
GATTAGCATCCACGAATTTCAAATGTGTTTTAAGATAGTTTGCACAGGTTGAAAAAGCAATTTACTTGCAAACAGTTCGATTTAAAATTGATACTGGCAATTCGTTAAACTAATTTGAGACATGATAAATATTTCGCATATACTGCACAATCCAGTTATTTGTTTATTTTGATTGATTTAAAACCAATTTAGGAAAGTTGTTTTGCCAAGATAAAGTTTTCAAACTATAAAAAGGTACAATTTCGGGCTAATCTCATTATTAAACTGAAAATTATACATTGCTAAATCAGTATTCGCCTTCAGTTTGATTGCAATCATTTGCAATAAAATTCAATTAAAATTAATTTAATATAAAATTTCATATTTATGTCAATAAATAGATACGAAAAGCTCTGTTAGTGAAAGAGATTTTGGGAGAAATTAGTGATATTTTTGAGAATAAAATCTCGTTTTTCGCATAAAACTAATGAACGAAAAGATCTGTGCATTGAATGCATTTATCGTTTTCTATAATTTGCGCATAAATTGTGTTTTAATGGAGAGAACAACTGCACAATTAGTCGCATAACTCCGACGTCGCGTTCATTCGGCGCTTATATTGGACTCAATTCCGTGAGAATCACATTCATTGCAATTAATTAAAACTCGAGTTTCAGTTGACTTTCATTTCGATTTCGAGTTTTATCTCTCGATTTCGGAGCTTTAGTCGCATTTTTTCGGCTGAAAATACATTCAAGAATTTAGCGCCACTTTTGCGCTGTTTTATTGTTTTGGTGAGGATTTAGCGCTAAATCTAATTTATAATAATTTAGTAGACATTCGCCGATTAGCCGAAAAACTTTAGGACCGACTCATTGGCGACTATTTGCGATGTTTTTGCAGTAATTTTTAGCTGAAAATTCAGTTTTTAATATGCATTCAAATGAATAATACATTTGAAATTAAATAATCCTAATTAACAGCCGGTTTCGCGGAACAAAGTGACCCAGATCATAAAACTGTTTAAATACATAATAAAATTGCAATAAAATTAGTTTTAAACTGCAATTTTGAAAATACTGTTTTAATTGTGTAATTTTTTATTTTATTGTTTGCAGTTATTATTAATTCTAATTATTGTTTTACAACCGAAAAAATATGCGAATATTTTTCCAATGCATTGCGAAAACAGTTACCCAATTCATGAATACATCTGTTTTTTCAAGAATTTAATTCATTTTATATAAAAAGTATTTCAGTTTATTGTTATACTGTATTAAACAAACAAAAAAATATTAATACGGTATAAAATAATAAATAATAATAAATAGAATTAAGTTAATACACCGATTATTAAATTATCGAAACGAGAGTTTTGTTAAGAAAAAAAACTCTAGCATGCTTAGCGAAAAGCCCATGTTTAAAGAAAATCTGGTTTTCCCATTCGGATTAATTAGCATTCCATGCGATAAATGAATGCCTTTTTCGCGAATAATATTCGAGAATTTGTATGCAATTGAGTCGAACGTAAAATCAAATAAAAAAAACTAAAGATAGCGTTGCCTTGAAATGCAGAGCCCAAACAGATCGGGCGAATGGGAGAAAAAAATTGGCAATGTACAATTCTACACATTCAGACACTCAGCCTCAGCACAGGCAGGGCTGGGCTCCCTGTGCTCCTTACGCGCGCTCCGGATCTCTTTCTATTGCCAAACCGCTGCCAATAATTGCGATTTTTAACTAATCGACAAAATATCGACATTTCTAAAGCAAATATTTTGCACAAATTTGCATTGAACCTCAAGTTTATCAAGTTTATTATTGATTTCGGATTAATTCACTGCAATTTACTAAATCGACTAATTAATTAAAATATTAGCAATCCTTTAGTTACACAAGTTATTTAATCTATCAATCAGTTTAGTAGAAATTTTAAATTTTTAAAATAATTTTTTAAGTGTTACTATTTTTGTAAAAATTATTATTGCTTATTTAAATTGATTTGATTAAAGTATTATTCTTTGTTATATTAAATATTTGTAAATGTTTAATATAATGTTCCATTCAGATTATTAAAATTTATTGAAAATAATACCCAGGAGGTTTTCTCATGACATTTATTACATATAATTTATTTTATCTGTTTATTTACCAAATTTAGGTTTTCTATCGATATTAAAGTTTTTTCTAACAATATCAAGGTTTTAGGTCTCTCTCTCTCTCTCTCTCTCTCTCTCTCTCTCTCTCTCTCTCTCTCTCTCTCTCTCCCACTTTTGAAATAATTGGGTTATTTTAAGTTATCCTCAAAAACCAATAGAAAATATGAAAACTTTTGATTTTCAAAGCATTAGTATTTCAATCACTCAGAGCTCAGAACTGAAACTCAAACTGAAAACAAATTCCGTTATAACTTATAATACATAACATTAACTAATCGTCGAATCATACGTTTAATTAGTTTTTATTAATTATTTTGTAATATTGAGGAAAAAATCTTGTCTGCAGTCTATGCTGTCTACAGATTAATGAGTGGCTAATGAAAAAATTATTCAAAAATGCTTAAAACAAAAAACTCCTAAATAGTTTCATAATAAACATCATTATTTTAAAACAAAATTGCTTTCCGAACTAATTGAGCAATGAAAATTATTACTGCAATAATTGATTACTAAAATATAATTTTAGTAGGCTTAAATCATTAATAAAAAAATAAATGTGAATTTTCAAATACTTGCTGAAAAAATAAGATATATAAATAATATTTCTTGTTTTGATAATTACGAAAAAAGCTACAGTATATCTAAGTTAAGAAAACATTTAATATTTGTTTAACACATTGATTGGTATTTGTTTATTACATAACACAAGCGATAGATTTTTAGGTCATTTGTCTTTCAAATAATATTCAAAACTTTTTCCTCGTTTTGCGTTAAGCGCTTAAAATTGATTTTTTCTTTTCCAACGCTTTTTCGTTATTTTTAATTCAATTAATTTCGTGAAATATCTGTACAGTTCTGAGTCAATACATATTAGGAATGGCAGAGGAATGGCACACGTTTTGATGGCTCGACCAGATTGCGGGACTGGATATGGGAGCAGAATGCAGAATGCTTCATGCTAGATTTGTTGTTTTGGCACCGATGTCAGCGTTTCGATGAGAAAACTTTAAGCATGTTACACGAATAATTTGATTTGAATTATTTTTTTAGAATATAATTAGTTTTAATCTTGGTTTTAAAATTATGGAATTTTAATTAAAAATTAACATGGGATTAAATATCTGCAAAATCTGCAAATAAAATTGCACTGGTTGAAATTGAATTTTACTTGCTGGTTTATTTTTAGCACGAATGTCAAATTTAATATCAATACTTTTGCTTTCATTCACAATTTGATTTTGCTCATTTTTGTATTTGCATTTTGAAAAGATGCAGGATAAAATCGGTGAATATTTTATTTTCTGAATAAGTAAACAAAATTCGGCTAAATAATTAGAATGCAGCTTTTTAGATTTGGATTGTGATAAACGACAAAATACTGTACAATATTCGCAAACAATTCTCTGCTTTGTATTAATGTCTGTTGTCATTGAGTTTTCGAAAAGCGATTCATTTATCATCATTTCAGACCATTTCTAGCGATTGACAAAAAACAATATTTCGTAATATTTCGTCGAAATTACAATAATTTTATAGACAATAAAATTTATATAACATATAATGACTATAATAATAATATCGAAAACATTTATACGTTTTTTAAATAATGTTTTTTTAAATATAAAAATTTGTCATTAATTCTAATCTAATCTAAAATCAAATTAAAATTTTGAAAAATTTTTATGAAATATGAGTTTTAATACTAATCCTATTAAAAACAAAAGTAATTAGAATATAAAGTGTTAATAAAAATACTCATTTTTCCGAAAAGATTTTAAAATAAATTTAACGCTTTATTAATTTAGCATAATCTAATTATTAGAAAGAAAAAGCAAAAGCAAAACGAGTTTGTGATATATAATAGCGAAAATTTTACAGTCTAAATATTTGTGTAAACGAGCGATACGATTAAACGAGCTTTGTAAAATTTTCAAAATAAATATTATGAAAAATTGTGCGACGAATGGTAAGAATAAACAGAATAAAATTTTTACACAGAATATTCTCGAAATCGATATATCTAAAAAAGTATTCTGTATTTATACAAAGTTTATGCAATTTATCATGTTCAGCGCAGCACATGCACGTACGAGAGTACTTGATAAAAAAGCGCCGAGATTCTATTTTCGAATAAAATTATCTTCATAGAAGCAGACGTCGAAAGTCGAATTCAGTCATTCATTTATTCATTGCACAAATTATTTGTTCAGTACATTGCGAGACATCAGAGACTGTTTGTGAAGTTTCTATTTCGAGAACAATCCACAGAATCGCTTCATAATGAAGACTGAGTCGCGCCCACATAAACACACTAACATGCTCATTTTTTCCTAAACAATTTTCATTAACTTCTCATGTTACAGCAAATATATAATAGCATGTATTGATTTGCATATTGTAACGTATGTGACGTAAACAATACACTGCTTTTGGTATATAATTAGAATAAATTTTGGATTTATTTTATTTTTCGTATATCTAATGAGAGAAATAAATTATGAGAATATTTTTTAACAATATCCAGTATTCTGTGGTTTTTATTAATTAGTTTATTTAATAAATATATTGATATTAATTTTATAAATGGCTTGAATTTAGGAATGGTAGTTTTAGCTTATGTTTAAATTCTAATTACTTGTTTCATAAGATTTATTTTGCTTTTTAAAAATTCTAATCAAAACATATTCGTCTCATAAATATTTTCAATTTATTTCAAATATACTATATATTCAAAGTCTATTTATATCTACTTCTGTCCGACTGATAATATCAGGTTTAATCAGTTTATTTATAAAAATTTATTTCTATTTTGGCTCGTAATTTCAAAATGTACATCTCTCTCCGATCTAAAAATATTCCCTTTGCTCAATAAACTGGATAAAATAAATATTTCATGAGGAATTCATTTCAAATGCATTAATAAAAGTCGAAATGTACAGTAGAGATATAGAAATGAAAGTAATCAAGGTCAATTGGTTTTAGATGATACTCAGATACAAAGGATCTAACCGTCAAAACGGATTATATGATATTCTTTCTTGCTAGATGATCGATTTGATCATGTTTAAAACTAAAATTAAATCTTTCGTGATTAATAACTTATAAAATAATCAATATACTCTGATCCTAATTAATAATCTTGATATGATAAATACTATCTAAACTTAGAGCTTGATCATATTAATATTTGATCATAAGCCCACATAGTACATGGTAAACTCTATGTTTTGACAAATTGTACTATTACTGGAAACAAATTCAATAAAATTTAATTTAGAATCTCCAATGAATTCTGCAGTCAATTTGTAAAATATAAAACTTTTATTATTCAGTTTAGTATTTATTTGTACAGTGCAATTTCGTACAATTGGCTCGAAATACATTCTCTAGAATATTGGCTAAAAACACACTTTCGCTGAGTCTGTTCGACCAGTTTTTAGGCGAAAAGGATTTCGCGATTCGTTTGCGAAGTAAACAGAATTTATTGATTAATTTTTGCGCTCAAAATGTTTGTGAAGAGACGTACGATAAGCCAAAAGCCCTATTCATCAAAACGTTAGACCAAAGACTCGATTCTGTTATTCTGTTGACGCAAACAATTGGCGTCAGAGCTCTACCTAATGACGACACCAAAGGGTATCGATTGATGACGATATCAACCTCTCTCTCGCTCTCCGCGCTCTCTCTCCCGTTCTCTCGCATCCGCTCCCACTCTCTCCCACTCGCACTCACCCTCTCATCCCTTCCCTCTTCAACCGCCGTATGTCAGACAACAAACTCGACTCTAATCTACGCTATCATTCATATCGAACCTGTCTATCGAAGCCATAAATTAAAATTCAATATTTGTTTCTCTCTATTGTACTAATCATTTGTCAATTTAATTAGTAATGCAATTAAATAGTGTTTCAATTCATTAGTTATTCAAAATTCACTCATTTATTATCGATGAATGAGTGCTCAGATACGCAATGTTCGCCTCTATTGTCCATTTCATTAATATTCCAGTTCTGCTACAAAACAAATATTCTTTTTATCAATTAAGTATCAAAAAGCATCAAGATAAAATAGGGCAGTCATTTGTTTTAGTTAAGTTAACTTCTATCCAGATTATACACATTTAGTAGATTTTTACTTGTTGTACTAATTGATTACATGCTAAAAATAGACTATTTGCTTCATATATTTGCTATTATTGTAACAAGAATGTTTTATAGAGTTAAAATATTTATTCTTGCAAAATTCTTTAAACATTACATTATTTTAAACGCAAAAATAAACAGTATATTAATGAATAAAATAAACAATTTATTTTGAGCACTAAAATAATTTGTATAATTGTTTTATTATAAAAGTATCTTGTTATTTACAACACCGCGAATAAAATTCAAGTACAAGGTGACCGTGAATTTAGATTTATTAAAAATTAGTATCAAGATATTATTTAACAGATTATGTATTAAAAATATCGATAAAATTTAAATAATCATAAATTCTATTTAATTTAAATGGCAGTTAAATTCAGGGTTAAGCTCTAATCTAGCAAGTACACTTTAATTACTGGTTTTACATTCTAAAAAGTGTAAACATGGTATTTGTGTTATTAGAAGAACTGAACGAATAAAAAAGAATTTACTCTTTTTATTGTCAATTATTAAATAGAAAAACACAATAATTGCAGTGATTTTCTGACAGATTACGTAAATGCAGACAAGTTTTTGCGAATGTCATAAATCGCCTGTTTTTACGTAATTTAAGTTCAAAATATTTTGTTGAACCAACTGTTTCAACATTTGCTCGTTTTTACGCATATTATTATTGTGTTTGAACTGATTTTTATTGCAAATTACTTTAATTTGTATTGTATTTGTTTTTTAAACTTTAATTACTATACACTTACTTTCAAAATAAGTGTAGGTTTTCGAGTCAATATGTTTTGACTTTTTGACGGATTTGTATTTTTTTTTGTCTATTTTTCTAAACGATATGATATACAGCAGACAAAACGCATCCCGGATTACGACAGACTCTCTCTCTCTCTCTCTCTCTCTCTCTCTCTCTCTCTCTCTCTCTCTCTCCCACTTTATGAATGTGTGTTATAATTATCTATAAATAAAATCTAAATACTGTATAAAACGGATAATAATTAGATTTTCGTTACAAAATAAAAGTCAATCAACGAATGCCATAGAGATGTAGAGATCCTGACTCTTGCCTACGCTCTCCCCGTTTGCCGAACGCTATTCACATTGAAGTTAATTTCGAAAAATCAATAATTCAATTATGCATGATACAGTGATACACTATTTATCATAAGCTCATACTTCACACTGTACGAATTTTGCTTAATTGGCAATAACCTAAAAGCGGATACACATATCTGTTAATTGAAAAACAACAGATTATCTCAAAATGCTTTCCCAAATTTATAGCAATGTGCTTTTTTATTATTTTGCAAAATTTATATTATGCTAAATTATGGCTATTAATTGCTCAAAAGGCTTGATAAAGGTGCATGTTGGTCTCTTGCCTTCTCCCTTTTATAACTTGATTGATTTACAATTAGAAATATACATGCTACAGTTTGTTTTGTATCCGGTTTCTCTACCGATAAACTATCAGCAAATAATACGCCGCAGATCGCGATAGACAGTACAATTTTCAATCTAATAAAACTAACCTTGAGCAAATATTGTACATCTAAGCATTTTTCGCAAACCTAGTATTACTACTAACCCAAAAATACACATTTTGCTCCTAATTTCAATATATGATTTGAAAACAAACCTGTGCACTTTATTCTCGCATGTTCAATTGAGCAACAAGTAGTAGCAATTACACAAATATTTTCCGAAATATTAATTACATTTTTATAGTATTAAACAATTGCTATAATAGTAATTAAGTCGAATGGAAAAAATGTAATTATATAGAAAAAGTGAGTTTGAGTAAAAATTTGTACAGATTGATTGTCGAAACCAACAGACATCGGGTTAGATATTAAATAATTGCACAAATATGAAGCAATGTTATTATATAATTTACTAATAAAATGATTATATGTAGCGAGTATATTATTATATCATGCCATTATTTAATAATTGAATGGAATTGCTTTACAGATATCAAAAATTTAATAACAATCTAAACATTATTGCGTTAAAAATACTTAACACTTTTTATCATTGATATTGTAGATACATATGATTACATTGAGACAAACTAGTAGTAATACAATGTAGTATTTTTAAAAAAGTTATTAATATAACAATTTTAGGGAATTACATAATTGATCTTGCATAATACTTTTTAATTTAATGTTTATTTTTATTTTTAAATTGGTGCGAATTTCATAGCTTTATCAAAATCCTTTTTGCAGAGTAATAATATAAATTATTTTAAAATATAGTGTGTAAACAATGGCGCTAAAACAAAAATTACAAAGCACAAAATTATTCATGCTTATTTTCTGTGTTCTAGAATGTTTTCACTTAAATTAATTAAATATTAATATCAGATATATGTGTATATTATGAAATATACAGTGTATAATACTTATTCAGCAAAAGTACGAAGAAAAAATTTAGTCACACATTAAAAACAAATTTCTCTCACGATTTCAGCAATTTTATACATTCTAATTTAATGAAAAAAGAATCTAAATACACTGGTGAGCTTTTAAATTAGTCAGTGTTTTGTTTATTTTTTAGGTTTATACTTGTTAAAATACTAATTAATTAATGAAAATTTAAATGCTGATGTCAGCATGCTCAATATGTCTAGAAAGCAGAAATAATTGAACAAAATTTTATCTTATCAAAATATTTTTTTCACTAAATGCTGTGTAAAGTAAGATAAGAATCTATTATGAAATATGGTATTAAGGAAAGGGTTAGCAGTTTATGAATATATGGAATATACAGTTTAATTAAACGTTATAAAAGAATGCTTTTAGAAAATAACTTGTTTTAATAAATTATTAAATAAGATACATTTTCAAATAAATATTTTTTATTTGGTTTACAAACATATGTCAGAAAAAACAACATTGTATTTAAAACTAGAACTACGATAGAGAGCCATAGCCTCTAAGCAAAGCGTCGTTTTGAGGCATAATTTTGAAATCGAAAAAACGCAGAGATTTCACAACATTTCGAAAAAAATTAATAAAAACTTAAATTAAAAACTTAGGAAAAAATAATTCGTTTCGATTGTGAATCTCGGCATCAATTCACCGCTTCTCTGCAATTATTGTGTTAAGCGTTTTCTCTATTTAAACATTCGCTTAATTTACATTAATTAGCATTTCTCTCAAGCATTTCATAATCGTTTGTACAGTTTGTGTATATTTCTAATCCATGTATTCGTATGCATAGCATAACTGCATAACTGGAACGGATGAGACCAAACACGTACTCTCCGGCCAAACGGGTCGACCGATTCTTGATGCTGGAGGTCAGACATGTCATACATCGGCGCTAACATGTCTGCACTTGTATCGCGCATTCAGATCATATCTGAATTTATTTTTCTATAGAAATCGAATTAAATTAATAGTAATTTTTGATTGATTTTGGCCTCAATTTAATTGATAAGAAATTATAAGTAAAACAATATTCAAATCATATTCTGTCGAAAAATTCGCTCTTTTTCTGAAGGACTTAATGTTGTTTACCAGCAATAGAGTTGAGTGAATGCTGGGGAGAGAGAGAGAGAGAGAGAGAGAGAGAGAGAGAGAGAGAGAGAGAGAGAGAGAAAGCAGAAGTGCATTAATGTATAGTCTGGTGAATGCAGTGAATAGAGCGATGAGTAGTTGCAGATTCTTAGGATAAGTAGCAAAAGTAGGCCAACGCTTCTTATTTGCACATGGCAATATATAAGCCTACTTTGTTTAAAAATCGATACAATTGCAACAACGAAATAAACTTTCACCGAGATGAAATTTTAAATCGATACAAGAATATAAACATGTTATTTTAGAATATTTTTCTCTTCTAAAATGCCATGAATAGCCTGATGCATGTGTCTTGGTTTATTAGTTTACTACATTGCTGCATTGCATAGCCAGACATCTTTGTTTCAATCAAATTAATTAATATATTTGTCAAAAACTTCGTGTCTAAGAGTAGAGTAGTCTTCGACTCTAAGAGCAGTACTAACCGACAGAAGCCGTTGTGGAAAGCAATTGATTTTTCTCATCAAAACGTCTTTTCGATTGTTTATCTTAAGTTACAATAAACAAAATGCTGTCATAACTGCCATCCAATGCCAAACACAAGACTACAATAACTAATCAAAAGCGGAAAAACTAATTGATAATCAAATCGAGAATCGCTTGGTTTGCTCGAAATGTATAAATAAGCAAGCTCATGTTTGCATAATTTGTTGGTTACACTTTCGCTTCAAATATGAGAATTGATATGAAATAATAATAAATTCAGTTTCAAAACGAAAATCTATTTCGAAATGAATACTTCGAATCGATTCTAACGTTTGGTTCGATAACTGCATTCCAGGCCTAGCGCTGAAAACAGCAGTTCTCTCACAAAAACCAATTAATTCGATGTTTTCGTAAACAAAAAGTGATTCTCCTATTAAGCTATTGATGAGAGATTGAGAATAGCGGCCAAATAGTAGCCGAGAGAACAACAAAATCAAAATAAATTGAATTCTTATTCCTCTTATAGCGAGTGGACTGCGAGTACACAATAGGCAGACATTTATTTCCCGGAATTCATTCACTTATTTATTGTATCGATAGTATGCGGTCTCCGCTCTATTCAAATGCTTTTTCGACTTCTATTTTCATTTACTGTATGAAGGTTTTTGTCGAATAGAGCAGAATATAAAAAGTATTAAAAATAATTTATTTGTTTATTTTCTCTCGTGTAAACAGAAGTTATATAATAGCAGAAAAACTTTTAAGGCTTTATTAATTGCAAAAAATCGCTTTAAGTGATTAGTAGAGTATACAGAGTATACAGATATTTGCGAATAGTTTGAAAATATAAACTACAGTATAATGTAATTATTTACTTTGACTACTGACTCGAAGACATGAGTTTGAGTTGTTGTGAATTGTTTAGATTGTTTGGAATTGTTTTCGATTGACCCTAATTGGCAGCTAAAGGCAAAGGTGTTGAAGACAAATGAGGTTTTTATCGATAATTACGGTTAAGATTGTCGACAAGTGTATCGATATTCGCGTTAAGTCACTTGCATTGCACGATTCAAAAAACGAACAGTGTAGTCGCACTGTCTCGGCAGCACTCGTGCCGTTCTGCCGATTCATCGACATATGGTTTCGATCGGTAAAAACTACCGAATAATTTATATGCGACTAACTCTTATCAAGCAGAATTCTTGCTAATTAATAATTAATTACACTTTTATTGCACAAAAGTTTATGTATTTTCTCGTACTTTGAATCGAAATCTGATAAATCATTTGTTTGTTTGCATTTGATATACAGGTATTCGATATAAACTCAGCACTAATTAGTTTAACACCGCATACCCGACACATGCGGATCGGTATTTGACTCGACTGCTCGAGTGGCTGACCCTGACCTGAGCCCCGGCACTCGGCACACACACCACATACACTCGAGTCGATACTTCAATACATATTTCATTATTTCAAAAGTTTAATCTCTTTTTTGTTGTTAAATAGCTTTTAAGCAATTTTTTGTTTGAATTGAGATTTTAGTTTCGTTTTCAAAAATAGAGCGCTTTTCTCGAATAGGAGATAAGACTTTTAAAGTAGTTTCTAATTATTTGGAATAAATATGAATTAATTTCTAACCTTTTTTATCGATTTCAGACACACATACCAATCAAAGTCGTTTCGATCGGCTGTTGAATAATAACTGCATTTTATACTAAACATAAAAACTTGACTTTAATAATGTTTTTTCCTAATTAGTGCCTTAATGTGGAAATAATTTTTTTCTAATCAAAATAGATTGTTATTTAAGATATTTTGCCGTTTTATTTGTTTGCAGATATTAACTACATATTAAATTATAACTTTAATTATGATTTTTTGTCATTAAGTCGTTTTTGTTGTCAACTAAATTGAGATGAATATTTTAAAGTTTAATTCAGAATTAGCTGTTTTCTAGAATAAAAGCAAAAATTTGTCGTTTAGTCATTGAAATGAAAATATTTTTATTTGAATTTTAGAATTTTAATCTCCCATTCAATTCGGAAAATTGCAAAATATTCGCTTTATTCACATAATAGACATTTACATCAATTTCTAAATACAATAAATTCAGCAAAACTTTAATGATTTTAATGTCTATTTTTTCAAAACACAAAAAACATTGTCTATTCTGTTGAACACATTTTTTTTCGGCTCAACTGTCAAAATATACAGTGTACTAATTAAATAAAACACTGATAAAACAGCGAATGCGTACTGTTTGACAGGAAAAATGGTTTGGGTAAAATTGCATAATTAGCTTGTTTAATCAATATTTTAAATAAGAATGTTGTTAAAATTGTTTCGTGTTAATTATGATATAATTTTGCCAAATTAAAATTATTTATTGGTTTATGTATTGACACTTAAAAACTAAACCAAAAGTCGATTTTCGCGAATTGGAGGCCAATATGAGATGCGAACGAAATTCGTATTTCATTTGATTTTTTCGCTTTTAATTACATTTGCGTTGAAATGAGTGCACAAACTGTGCATTGGATTGAGTTTTCGGTGAAGAGCTGAAGAGCTCTTGACTTTTAGCCAATGTTTTCCAGTTTTCCAGATCTAATCGATTACGAGTGTCCAAAGATCATGTGATTAATTGTTATTTTTACAGTGTATTATCTAATCGCTATTAGGCTTTCAATTTAGATTTCACTTCAGGAAAATCGCTTTTTCCGAAATCAGAAAATTTTTCTCAATTATATAAATACGTATATTTGTACAGTATATACACACAAATATAAAATAATATTTATTTTTATTAATAAATAAATAAATAAGGATGATAAATGAGAATTCATAGATAGCAAACAGGTTAAATTAAACATACTCTATGATTGCATATATTGTATACATGTATATACTATATATTTTATAGCATAAATTCAAAGAATATAGAGTAAAATAAACGACTGATAAAATAGTATAAATATCTAATAATACACAGAATAAAAATCCTGTTTAAACGGCTCAAAGAGAAGTGACTTTTTGCTGATAAATCGCATTTCGAGTATTTCGCCTAAACTTAAAAATATGGATCAAATAAATAAATCGCCGAAAAGTATATACTATAATAAGAAAAAATTGTTTACGATTTCGCACATCGATTCCGATGTGTGACAAAAACTCACTGTATAAATTGTGCACATTTATATATGTATATATAAATTGTATACAATTTACACTGTATATATTTGTGTCTGTGTATATTTCTAATGTGTGTGAGAGTATTAGCGCGAATATTATTTAGACTAAGTCTAGCGCCGAGAGAGCGAGAGAGCGACTGGTTGGGCGAAAAGTAAGCAGTGTACTAATTATCGGGCAATTATATCAATTCTTATTTTTGGTGCGCGATTCGGCAATTCGTACACCACTTGTGCAGTCAGTGTTCGCACTGTTTTCGGACGAGAATTCCTTCACAAAGAGTTCATCGAACGAACAGGAAATGCAATTGAATTAGAGAAACAGATAAATAGTCAGTCAATACAATTGGCTCGCATTGGCGATACGCTATTCAACTGTCGATCAAAATTAAATGCAAACCCAAACCCGAAATGTTTGTTCGCAACTGAAACAGATCTCTGTATTAAATGTTTATTTTTTAAATACAAATTTATACCGAAATTATTGTTATTTTTTCGACTAATAAATTATAAACATTACGGTATATTAAAACTTATGCCCCAAACGACTTGATAGAAATGTTCAAATATATTACCCGCACTTGTAATGTATTGCAAATGTAAATTGAAATGAATAAATATAAATGTATTAATAAAATAAAATATGCATGCTTAGTGTCGGGAGTAATAGCGGCGCTAAAGCGATGATATATTGCCATTTCATAGCGAGTGATAACTTTCGATCATTTAGTTTCGCTTTTCTTCGCCAAACTATTCGCTTCGAAAACTACCTTTTTTCCCGAACAGTCAGTATTTGTGCATTTCTGCATTTTCGTCGATAAGATGACAAAATAAATTAACTGCTTTGAGGCATCATTTCACGACTTATTAAATATATTTATAAAACAATAAATCATTTAAAGTGAAGAGAAAAGCGAATAATTAATTAATACCGAGTTTTTCGAAAAAAGAGTCGTAAAAAACAAAAGTCCTTTACGTTTAGACGTCTGTTGTAATCAATTTTCTCACCGATTGTGCAAATTAAGTGAGAGATTAAAATGAGAATGTTACTTCGTTTTTCATTCGCGTTTTTTGTTTTGTTTTGTTTTGCTTGTTTTTCTTCTTGCTGTTGCTGTTGCCGCTTCAAATTACATTTAATATGCCAACAATTCATCATGCAGTTATTATATAATAGTTTAAGCATTCTATTTCGCAATTAAGTTCGCCGTTAATTATAAGGAATTTTTCTCTAAAATTGATTTAATCGCTATTCAGACATAACTGCAATTAAGCGAATGTTTTGCTACAAATCACACAAATTATATATTGATATAAAGACAGAGTAGGGGAGAGAGTAGGAGAGAGAGAGAGAGAGAGAGAGAGAGAGAGAGAGAGAGAGAGAGAGAGAGAGAGAGAGAGAGAGAGCACAGTTTAAACAGAACTATTCAATTAATTTCTCAATTGATTTAATAGCTTTGAATGTTTATACAGTACTGAAAAAATTCTTCCTATCTTTTTGTAAGCCATGCATTCACTACACTGCATAAATATAAAAATACTGATTGCAAATAATCAATGCATGTAATTCACGCAATTAATAACTTAATAACTTTTTAAGCAATTCACAATTTATTCTTTTTTTTAACTTGTTTAACCGTATACTTTCAATAGCTATTAAATTGAGAGATTTTCTTAGTTCTTAGTTTTGTTTTTTATACATGATAAATAAATCATGAGCTGATATTTGATTTAATCATGAGTAACTCAAAAACGAAATTAAAATAAATTAAATTCACATTTTAATTAACCGAACAGTTTGAGTCTCATTCTGTGTCTGGAATTAATTTTTTGCAAACATTAAAATTTGAAACTTTTTTTTTAATATAAGTACTTATAATATAAAAATTTGTTGACTTTTATCCTCTTATCCTAATTTTGCACAAAATTTTAAATATCGGATAGATTTTAATCAAATTGAGACAAAAAAGATAGAATAGAAAAAACAAGAAAAAACTTTCTGCTTATGAATATATCATTTTTATTCCGATAATAATCTGTTTGTTATATGCAGTTAAACATATGGCCATTAAAATCCATTATTAAAAGCGATTCGTATTTCGAATTCGCGTTTCATATGCAGCACAAACTCAGCACAAACTGAAAGCACATTTTTAAGGTTAATGTATTTGAAAGTTAATATTTATTACTATGTATTGCATAAGAGATACGCGTTTTCGCGTCACTGAGAAATAGATCTTCAAATTTAGGCGAAAACTGAGCCGACATTAGTTGAAAGGAAAATATTAATCACATTTTGCGCCGAATGTACGCTTTGAGTGCAAAACAACAAAAATGCAACATGGAAAGTTTTCCACAACAAACTCGACAAAACATAATATATAGTGAAGTGAAGACCCATTTTCGCTGCGAAAGCGAATTAATTTAATTTTACTTTTGCTTTTTTACGATTTTATTTATTCTTGCTGATTTTGTTTTGTTTTTGTCCTGTATTTAGATTTAGACCAAATTTGTAGTCAACACCAGAATCGGCGCTTATTCTCGAATTAAGTGCTATTTTGTTGGGAGGGATAGTCGTCGCGCAGACACACGTCGAGCGCCGGTATTCTCTGCGGAATAACTCTTTGGTCATTCAACTGAACTGAAAAAAAACAAACTCTGAAAAACATTTCCGATAGAGTTGTTTAGAAATGCATCGCCTTTTCCGACAATCTGTTGATTGCAATCTTGCGATTATTATACACCGAATAAAAAACCAAAAACACGATATCCAACCAATAAGTCGGATGTAATCTCTCGGCGAAATTCGCGCTAAAAATAAACATTTCATTCAATGTTACAGTTTGTAGGTTTCATGGATTGCGTTTTAACATGTTATTAATTTCTTCCTAACACTTATTGATTTTACGATTTTACGCGTATTGGCTCAGATTAAGAATGGTAGTATTTTCGACGTATTATTTTTAAATAGTCATGTACTAATATTTGAAATATATTTGCAACAAAAACACGTCTCTCTCTCTCTCTCTCTCTCTCTCTCTCTCTCTCTCTCTCTCTCTCTCCATAATAAATAAGAGTAAACTGGTTTTAAATTAATTAAACTGGTTTAGATTAAATTTAAAAACATTTGGCCATTCCTTGAATAAAGAAAAAGTGTTTTGTCCCACTATCTGGATAATTTAAAATGCTGATTCAATTTAGAAACTTTTTGTTTAAGCATGATGATCTCTAGCCCCGATATAAATAGAGTTTATCGAAAGTTGTTTGGGTTTTGTAATAGTTTTATCTTCAGTTCAAAAACAAACGAAAATATGTTAAACACATTCGAAGGGTTGAAAGTTTTTTTTCTACATATTTTTCGTATATTTTTCGCTCAAAATAACATATTTTCGTATCCAATGCCTAATCTATTTCATAGAGTCCTTCAATTAGAAGCCATTAGAATCGAAAACGAAAATTGGATGCTAAATTTAACCACCAACATAAAAAAATTTCCACCAAAAAAGTATACAGCGCAAAATTGGTTAATACATGTCAAAAGTTTGCACTCGAGGGCCAGGCATGTGTCTGGCTATGCAACCCATCCAACTCGTCAGGTGCTTATCAGTTATGAACTTTTATACACAATCCTTATGCTAATGAACTTAATCTCATTATTATTTATCTCAACAAAACTCTTTTTCTCTTCCATTCAAAACGCATTCGTACATGTTACATAAGCACCAGTATTTTTGCACAGACACAAAAAAAAACTGCGAACACTCTGTCGCTTGGAATTAGTCGCCTGACGGAGTGGCGTTTCACACCTACACCTAACTCTCACCCAATTCCCACTCAAACGGCGCTCTTCCGTATGGCTTCTAAAAAGTCTTTTCGCGAATAATTATATTCATTACGTCTTATATAACGTTATTATCGGCGAAAACCGCTATTCATGCGAGTCGTACAACAGCGACGACCGGATAGTTCTAATACCACAAACACTTCACTTCACGACTCGATTCGAAACTTTTTCTATTCATTCCGTATTAGAAATCGTCGCTTTAGTTCGCTTTCAAACTTTAATTTCTATTTTTAAACATTTTTGCCTCTATTTTAGGCTTAATTTGTTTGAAATACATTTTTAATAATAATACTTTGTGTATAGTTTAGTTTTTTAATTAAAATTTTTTATTGCTACTCCAAAATCGACTTTAAAAATCCGGAATAAGTTTTGTGTAAAACTCCTATTTTCTTACGAAAAAATAGCATTATTTTTGAACATTTTTTAGGTCTTCACACAAATCCAATTTATTTTTGAAAATTCCATTTGAATTGCGTTTTTAAAACAAAAATATTTTTCGAAATGTATGTATATTTTTCGGTTTAATTTTATTACACGAATACTCTACAAATAATTGTGAAATTTTAATTTACTCTACAAACTGGTAATTAATTTTGTAGATAAAAATTTTAATTAAATAAATATTTATAACATAATAGAATAAACTCTTTAAAAATTTAAACTAGCTTTATAATTTATATAATTAAAAATGAGTTATTTGATTATATAAAAAGTCTAACAAACTATGCGAACAAAACAACATAATTATCGCCAAAAATCTGTTGAATATCTGTTAAAACAATTTGTATTAAAACTGCAAAAAATGATATAACTTTTGCTAATAATTGTTTCGCGAGTTTAACGACTAATTTGACACAAACTAAAAACAATTCGAGCAATAAAGGCAGAGCTAAACAACAAACAAACGGCATGCTCATTTTTACCCAACACTCTACCGATTTCTCGAGTCCTAAAAATAGATTCGTATGAAATGACTCGACATTTGCTCAAAAGATTTTATCACTAAATATCTCATTGAGTGCTCTAACGCAGAGAAAAAATATTTTTATGAATGATATTTTGGGCACTCGAGTGAGAGAGTGGCACAAAAACGCATTAATTTTCCAAAACTACGCTATTGTTTAGTACGAAATGTTGACCTTTAAAAAAATGTTTGTTCGCTATTAGACTCGAATTTATTCGATTCGCGACGTGTTTTGCCTACTTTTGCTCTCCATTTGCTGTACACTGTATATGTGTTTTCGCTATCAATGTAATTGTTTTTATACAATATTTATGTAATAAAGTTAGTGTTAGTGAGACTGAGACAGTAGTACTGCTATTAATACAATGCATAGGCATTTAGGAGAGGGTCTCTCTCTCTCTCTCTCTCTCTCTCAAGGGAGAGAGAGAGAGAGAGAGAGAGAGAGAGAGAGAGAGAGAGAGAGAGAGAGAGAGAGAGATCGCGACATAAGCCCTAATCATGAGTTTTATTATTAATTTATTTTTTATGAATTACTAAATATTCAATTAAATGCTTTTCAATGCTTGAACTGATTTTCGACTAATTATTTTCGATAAATGCCATTATTTAGGCATTTTTTATGACTTTTATTCACAAAAAGTATAATGCAGATTTTTTTTGTTGTCGAAATAAAAACGATTTTATTTTGTATAACAGAATTTGTTTTGAGAATTTTTTTTATCGTTTTAGCTGCGATACCTAACTTAGCATGAGCAAAGTTTCAATGATAAAAGGCTATATATTTTGATCCCTTTTTGTGGCTTTCAATCGATTTTCGAGTCGATTCGCTCGCATACCAGTGCTGTTGGTTTGACATATAAAGGGATAAACTTTGTAAACAAAATGCAGAACCGATTTGAAAATAGAATTCCGAATTAAAACACTATTTCCAAACATTGAGTTTCACAAAAATGTATTACACATTTCGAGCGCTATTTCATTAAAAACATTTTTTAATGCCGTATACACACCGTATATACGGTTTACATATATTTATATTTATATACAATTTGTTTAATGACTTTAATGGCACAAAAATCTATCTGTTATTTACAACTACTTCTATATATCATTCAAAGTCAGATCAGAAACTGATTGTTATATCGCAATAAAAATAAGAGACACTTATGTTATGAAATAATGTGAGAGAAATAAAATGTGCGGTACAGTCGAGTACGAGGGAGAGAGAGAGAGAATTTGTCTTGGTTAAAAACACAAACAACAGATTAGCCGTTCGCGTACGTCAGCCGCCGAATCGATCGGTCGCTCACATATCGGTGCGCAACACAAGTCGATCGAAACTCTCGGTTACGTCAGAGTCTCGGTTGCTATGCGGTGTCGGCGATGGCTGTGCACGACATACACCAAACACACCGATAGACACACATAGACACACATAGACACACATACAGCACATACAGCACATACAGCGCGCACGAGAACAGCCTTAGCCATAAAAATCTGTTTACGTTTTGCAATACACAGATACTTCGTCACCAGAATATTCCATATGTTTTGCAATTTTTTCGATTCGCGTATTATATTCGGAAAAGACTTTTTCATTAATGAATGAATGCCTTAATTAAACACTGAGTACTGAGTACTGACTTAATTGAATTGTGAATCAAAGCTTAATTACAATTGTCGTACGATTTTACGTATTTACCGTAATTTTGATTCCAATTGAGTTTATGTTTCGCTATTATTACCAAATATTTGATTATTGAAAATCTGTTTGATTTTGACGAATAGACAAAAAATCAATAGAAAGTTCGCGAATACGCGAATACCATGTACGTTTATACTTATAAATGTTTGATTAGATTTTCAAATATTGTGTAAGTTTTATATAATTGTATAAAATTTTTTACAAAATAAAATGTAATAATATAATGTAACTTTTTATATAACCGCATAAAATCATATTTATTTTTCGATAAAAACTATCGCTTTTCTCGTTATTAGCGGTGATATCGAAATGTAAAGCACTGTTGAGTTCGCGAATCGTTTTTTAGTAGAATTTAAAGTTTACTTTCGACTCAAATCAGAAAAACATTTTATTTGCGATAATTCGAGCGAAACAGGAATTTCTCGTCCAATGGCGAACTAAACGGCCAGAAATGCGCCTAATTTTCCGACTTTTGATCGTTTGATTAAATAGAGAGAAGAGAATAAAAACGCGTTTCGATCGGAAACAGAGAAAATCGTTTTGTTGTAACGCATTCACCAGAAGAAAGAGAAACCGAATTCACAAATACTAAAGTCTTACTAAAACCGAAAGTTTTTTTTGCGGAAAATACTATTGAAAGACAAGCGAAGAGCGTCTCTAATAAGGAGAACGAGAGTGACTGCGAGAGTGAGAGAGCGATAGAGAAAACTCGTTATTCGAGGACTAGAAAACACATTACGAATACAATGCAAGACTTGTGTTCTGTTTAATACAATATTTATTATTACTTTAAAACGGAGAACAATCACAATATTCGTCACATTCCTCATCCCCTCCCCAACCCCCCGCTCACACAAACTAACATGATGTTTGATATTTGTAACATCATAGTTTATCTCTAATAAAAATTACGAACTTAAAAATGTAGATTGCTCATTTAATAAATGAATAATTTGTACTTGTACGTTGTTTGTTTGAATAAACTAGTCAACTTAACATGCTAACTCGTAAGATTTCCAAACATAATGTACTGACAATACTGTATAAGTTTAATGAGAAATGCAATGGTAATAAAAGTTGATTTAGCAAGTAAGAATTCTAAACTCTAGCCTAGAGTCGAGCAATAATTAGAAAGTGTATCGAGAGGTGAGAATAGGTGATGAGACGACAGGCCAGTGGTCGGGAGAGGACGGGTGGCTGAGCGGAGGGCAGACCCAGTCGGCGACGACCTTCCAATGCTGGCTAAGCAGTGCAGCGCTGGCTCTACGCCAGTGCTCTCGGCCTTCGAGTGTTTTTGCGTTCGAGTAATGGAATCACTACTCAATTGACACAAACTAACTGAAGGAAGGATATGGAGCCCCTCTCAGCCCCCTCTCAGCCCCCACTCCGCCGTTCCGAGCATTCGTACGGAGCATATGGGGGAAAGCGGCTGCGAAAACGGGCACTGACTGTAGCGAGTGTACTAGTAGAGCGAGAGAGGGAGAGAGAGTGTATGGGAGAGTGTGAGGCACGGCATACGAGCACAGCATACGAGCACAGCATACGAGCACAGCATACGAGTTGTTGCGTCGCTATATAACTGCATTTCGGTGTAGATGTAGTGCAAAGGCATAGAGAGCTCTAACTTGAGGCGAACTATTAGGGCTGGCCTTACATTACAGGATATCAATTGAATAACTGAGTGTATGTGCAGTGTATGTGCAGTGTATGTGCTGTGAGTCGCTGTGTTCGTGTGCTCGTGAGTGCGAGTGAGTGTAGTGTACGTGTAGTGAGTGTGAGTGTGTGTGAGTGTATGTGCAGACGAGAGTGCGGTAAAGCAGGGCTGAGTAGAGAGCGTTTCTATTGCTCAGAACAGTTTCGATCCGATTCGAGAAAAGTTCACTTTTCATAGTTCTCAGTCTCCGATGCATTGGCAGTGCGTTCGCAGAGTTAGAGCTGAAGAGTAGTGAACAGTCATTGACAACACATTCGCTACAGAAGAAGCAAAGCATACGAATCGACAGCTTTTTCCACTTTCGACGTTCAACGAGTGCTCTGTCTGTACCGTTCCGTACGTACAGAACACACTTACTGTACATACAGTGCATACATATATCGAACTTCAATTGACTTTCGTTTTCGGTTGTGTGTCGACTGTCGAGCAGTAGTACTGAATCGCGAACTCAAATCAAGTTTAAACTCAAAACTCAATCCAAACTAATCGCTCGCATCCGAGTCCGCACTCGTAGTTCGGAATTCGGGCCTCACTTTGCCAGTCAAACAGTCACTCCCGAGACTGCGAGAGTCCGCACCAACTGTTCCAGTGCTCTCTCCCACACCTCTCCTCCGCTGTGCCATCGATTCAGTCATTGATTAATCGATTAATTCGTTTAAAGTTTAAACAGTTTTTACTATCGATTGTAAAATTGATTTTATTCTCAAGTTTTTAAATAACGCAAAGTTTTTCTGCTTTTAATTGAACCGAAACTTCAGTTTCAAACCAAACCTAAAGTCAAACCGAGTTTTGTCTCAATTTCTGTCTCAATATCTGTTCCCATATTCGCGAAGTCTCGCCGAAAGACCCGATACTTACCTAACATTCTCTCCGTTCCGTACGACTAGACTGATAGGAAATGTGTGACACAAGCAGTGAGTTGTCGGACAACCCGAGTCTGGACAGTGGCTTCATGTGCGCCGACGGCGGCGACGGTCTCGACGGTCTGGATGTGATGGACGACTTCGAGAGCAAACAACTTCTGCCATATTATGACGACTTGTCGGCCACGGACTCGATCTACTCGTCAGACAATGAGTTCTCGGATACGTCCAGTGCGGACAAGCCGTCGGTGACGATGACTCTGAACATCAACACCAATACGGGTCTGGTTTTGGCCACAACGAAGACGTCGGCCAACAGTTGTGATTTGACTCCTTATGGTAAGCCTTTCGGTGAGTCACTCGAGTCGGTGCAGACGGTGCTGATCAACGGCAAAGAGGTGGACCTGCGGTGTGAGCGCTATTCGGTGCTCTCGTACGAGCAGGTGGTGCGTCTGGACCGGGTCATGGACGAGGTGGTGCCCATCCACGGCAGAGGCAACTTCCCGACCCTCGAGATCAAACTCAAAGACTTAGTACAAGTGGTTCGCAATAAACTCGAGTCGGAAAGTGTGCCGATTCGCGACATCCGACTCAACGGCGGCGCCGCCAGTCATGTGCTGACGCCCGAGACGTCGGTCTACAACGACTTGGACCTGATCTTCGGCGTCGACCTGTCCAACCACCGCAACTTCGACAAAGTGCGAGCGGCGGTGTTGGACAGTCTGCTCGACTTCCTGCCCGACATCACCATCAAGAAGCGGATCAGCACCTGTAGTCTGAAGGAGGCCTACGTGCACAAGATGGTGAAAGTGAACGACTCGGACCGCTGGTCACTGATCTCGCTGTCGAACCAAAGCGGACGGAACGTGGAGATCAAGTTCGTAGATGTGATGAAACGGCAGTTCGAGTTCTCCGTCGACTCCTTCCACATAATCCTCGACTCTCTGCTCCAGTTCTACGAGTGCTCGAAGTCTATGTCCATTAGCGAGAACTTCTACCCAACCGTCGTCGGCGAGAGTGTGTTCGGCGACTTCCGGGAGGCGCTCCTCCACCTGCAGAAGAAGCTGATCGCCACCCGAAACCCCGAGCAGATCCGCGGCGGCGGTCTTCTCAAGTACTGCCAACTCCTCGTCCACGACTACAAGGCCTACAACGCCCAAGAGATCAAACACCTCGAGAGGTACATGTGCTCGAGGTTCTTCATCGACTTCAGTGACCTGGGCCAGCAGCGCTCCAAACTCGAGGGCTACCTGGCCAACCACTTCGTCGGCTACGAGCACCTGAAGTTCGACTACCTGATGATCCTCTCCCGGGTCGTCAACGAGTCCACCGTCTGTCTCATGGGCCACGAGCGGCGCCAGACCCTCAACCTGATCGAAGAGCTCGCACATTACGTCTACTACATCGAACAGCAGCGCCAGATGATGGCCAAGCACCAGCACCAACACCAGCACCAACACCAACACCAGCACCAGCAGCACAACTTCCACCCGAACCCCTACGAACAGACCAACGCCAACCCGTATATGCTGTGTACAGGCGCTCAATACTTCTATACTCCATATATGCCAACCCATACACACCATCCGCTCAACCCGTCGGCCACTTGTTATACGCCCTGTCATTGCGGCAACGGATGGATGACATGTATGACCGCATAGATGGCCAACACATCCGCTGAAGACATTCGCCAAATGTTTATAACTTTGCATTTTTTGGCTCTGATTTGCATTACAACTCATTCCTAATCATCGGTTCGTTCACTCATTACCCGTCACTCAAGTCATCGCAAAATTCTCATTCGATTCCTTCGGATAACATATATCGACAGCTCTTTCAGTCATTTCTGACGCAAAACAACAAAACAATTATTGCAATCGATTTCTCGAACTTCGAGTTTGATATTCATATTAATTGATATTTTAATTCATCGAATATTTTTCGGTTTGTTTTTTGTTTAAGTGTTTGTTCTCTTCTCTTAGAACTGTTTTTTGACTGTTTTTTTCTGTGCTTTCAATGCTCTGTCGATTAGTTTTTATTCAAAACAAAACTAAACTCTTATTTTCTCGAATTATATATTCCTCGAAAAAAAAAGACAAACTTAGAATTGCTATATATATCTCTCTCGACATCTCTTAACAAAAACAACAAGTTTAAATACGATATAAAATTTTAAAAAACAACAAAAAAAACTCATTAGAAGTAAGAATAAGAATAACTGAATACTTGATATCGAAAATACTTGCAATGACTGCGAAAACCACACAAAACGACTACAACGACGACGACTACTAATCGCTTCTCTCAATCGAAACGCTAAACACAATTACGAATTCGTAAAAAATATTTTCAAACGAGAAATCAAACGAAACAAAACAAAAACAAAACAATTATCTCTTATTTCAAATATTATATTTTGTCTCAGAATTCGCGAAACGAATTGATTGTCGAATTAATCCCTTTTTTAAAGTCATATAAGAAGTACAACATATGAATGCGTGAGTTGTTATTCCAAAGCATTATATTATATATCTCTCCGATTATATATCAATACATTATTCTATTATACGATTAGAAAACAAAATAACAATTTTTGAAATCGAAATAATTTCTATTTTGCAAATGAAGTTTATTTCTCTATACGAACGCTGAAGATATTGATTTCGATTTATTCGAAGAGCAGATCAATTCCATGTAAAAAGAGGTTTTATTAAGTAATATGTTTTATTGAGAAATTCTATTATGCATTTTTGGCAAATTAAATATTTATCTATGAATATGATATAAGAAGAACAGTATTAAGTCTATCGCTAATTGTACCTAGGTGTAATATCACTTGTTTGAATCGACGAAAAACGATTACTTCTTGTTTGTTTTTATTAATATATTGAAGAAAAAACTTCTAATCAGTTAATAATTCGCTGTCTTTTAGTTCTCTATTTCTCAATCTTTAGCTCTTATTCTGCCCTCTCTTTCAATGTCTGTTCATTCGATTTTTGATTTTGATTTTTGTCTTATTATTTATTTTTTCTCCTTTTCTTTCTTCATCTAATAATAAAAAAACAAAACATAAAAAAATTAATGTAAAAATCTAACAATTTATACAATTACCAATTACATAATTGTTTAATTTGATAAGTTCTATTTTGTTTTCCAATATATATACTGTATTTACGCCCGCAATACGGGTTTATCGCAAAAAGTTGAACGAATTGTTGCCACAAATTGTCGAAAATATTCTGTATATTTGTATTAATGACTTTTTAAACGAACTCAAACTTTGTTTTTTCTTTTTTGTAAATTCTTAATCAATACTAGAATTTGTTTTTTATTATATCTCGGGTTTTATTTCTTACCGTTTTTTAAACTTTTGATTTTGGAGTAAAATATCTCGAATCGAATATATTGGTCGATAAAAATCATTAAATTATAATTGAATTGTGAGATAAAGAGATTAAATGCAACAAAAAAATGATAAAATAAAAAAAATAAATTATAAAAAGTTTTTTTTGTCTTATTTTTTCATTAAAGGCTGAATCGAAATGTTGTTTATATCGATATCTTGTCTTTTATATCATTCGATAAATTATGTTTCAATTTGAAATTATAGAATAAACTTGACAAAATATACTGAAAAAATATATATACTTGATAAATATTATGTTACTGATTAGAGTATTGATTAATATTAAAGTAAACAGTAAAAATTGTAATTACATTTCTTGTTTTTTACTCAAATTAAATCAATTAACTTATGATTTAATAAAAGTCATCAATAATTAAACAAGAATAAAATTGAAATCCTTTTTAACAGTTATCGATAAATTACGAAATTAGACCTAAAGCTAAAATAAATTAACTCGAAATTAAAATTCAGATTATACATGGCAAAAAACGATGTTTTGGTTAATTAATTAAAAATAATTGGATAGTGCATGATGATACTTTTGATACAATATTGCTAATAACAAGTTATAATTATTGTTTATCATAAATTACTAGTAATTATAAACATGATTAAATTTATGTAAAGCACAATTTGAATCGAATTCAAAGCAAATTCGCTTTCATAGAGCAAAAAGCGCATGATAAAATTTGAAGTCAGACTTTTCGGATACATAGAAATTGTTCGAAAACTTTCATTCGAAACGAGTTTTTTGTTGCGACTGTTGCACAGCCTTGAAAGCCGAGTTGCGCCCTTTATCCAGATTGTAGCATGGCAAAAGCGCGTATCTACCTGTGCGAAGTAACATGCAGCGCTTTATTCGCGTTATAAAAAGAATATAAGTCTTAGCTTTGGTTTCAAGGCTGGCAAAGGTTTCCGACCACTGCTCGCAATCATAACTTCTCCCCTAAGCTATAGGGCATTAAAAAAGTTTTATATAAAAAAAATTAAACAATTTTTTCTGCATTTTCTCTTCAGTCGAATCCATTAACTTTCCTTAACTGCGAGTACACAACCATCAGCTGTAAGACTCGAAATACGAGTTTCTCGGCTAACAGTCGAAAACTGTACTGTCTATTCATATGTTGCGCTCAGGCGCTGCCAAATTGCACCGAAGCATTCTTATTCTAAATTATGTAGGATATTTCGATTGTAAACTAATTAATTTTGTTTTTTTATCATTCGATTTGATTGTTAGATTATATTTAGACCTTTTGTTAATTTATTGTTTAGTTTGGTTTTTCCTTTCGTTTCGAATTAATTTCATATTATTTTTTGTTGAGTTAAGGCTTTTTTCGTTATATAAGTGTCTCTCAACACAGCCTTATTGACCGATTTATTCGATGTAAAAATTAAACCTCTTTTTCCATAAGCGCTAAAACAAAAAATCGTTTTTTGATTTCTTCATATTCGCTGAAAAAATCGTTTTATTAAATAGTTTTCGATCTATCAAAGCGCCTCAAACCCTGTTTTAATATTACCAAACTTAATTTTAATTCCATCCAAATTGTTGAGCAATTATTGATAAATTAAAATCTAGCATTGCTACAAAATCTGCAAATTGTTTCTAATGCATACATAAAACGTTTGGCAGAATTCGTGATTCGATCATAATTTTCACATTTTCTGTAATACTTTTTGACAAAAATGAATGAATGAGTGAAACGAAAAATACAAAAAACAAAAATAAAATAAAACAAAACGTTTTTTAAATTAAATAATTGAAAGTAAAAGGGATTAAACAAATTTAGTTGAAGCGAGACTAGCAAGCATATTTATTGGGAGAATGTTCACGTCACATAATACACAACATTTCACATTTGTCTACATTTACCCTTGTCACTTTTTACATGAAAACCTATTTTATTACTACTGTATTGTATGACATATATTGCATAAACTATTGGTTGCAATAGAATTGGATTTTTATCTGTTATCAGTCGACTTAAGCGCACAAAAGAAATTGAGCCATGCTTAAATTAAATGCGAGTACGTGAGCGTATTTGTTATGCACTAAATTAGGTTTGATTTCTAATTTTAAATCTTACGCACAGTTTGCCAATACTTCGTACGTCTATTTCGATATAAACCCCACTAAACGAGTCGGTGTTATTGACTTCTTCATTGCAAAAACTTACTGTACACTACGAACGAGTAAGTGTACACTGTACAGTCAGTTCTTTAAAAATAATTATTAAGAATTTGTAATAGATTGATTTAAAATGCGAAAAATTAGCGAAAAATAACTTTTCCTATGTATTGCGTAAACAGCTATTTATTAATATAAATCACAACGAGTTTGAGTCGAACACACATTCACTCAAATAATTATGTAATGAAATGCGAAATCTTTTTTCTTAATTAAAAATTGCGAATCTTTGATGAGAAAATAGTTTGTAGTTTTGAGAAATAAATTAAATAAATGGCCGAAAATGCCTAATCAACGAAAGCAGTAAAAAAGGCGAATGTTTTCAATCAAAGTGGCAATTATTGGCCGAAACTGTGTTTCACACCATTTGAGTCAACACTAGGAAGTGATATAATTCTCGTCTTAAAGCCGTTCGAAAAGTTCTATTCAACACAAATATGCGATTCTATGCGCGAAATACAAATGAAATTATTTCATTCGCCACAAAAAACTAATTTTATTATGAACAAATTATGTGAAACGCAAGCATAACCGTCAAATGAAATGTTGAAATTAATGTTTGATAAAAAAATCGAAACCAAAACATAAATTTGTTTTATATAAAAAAGTTTTGCAAAAAGAGTTTTAATAATAAATATAATTTAATGAGAATTGAAATCATTAGCAGAAATCAGACGTAAAGACATTTTTGTCCTCTTTTTTCGGTAATCGATAGCAAATCCCAAACCCATAAATTTAACCATGTTACTTTATCTATTTGTGCTTCTGCTCTCCCGCAGCCTCACACACACATACATGTGCTTTCTCTCCACTCTCTCCCCTCTCCTTACTTAATGATAAGGCAATTGAGAGCCAATCTATCATTTGATGTCATTTTAATGCGATATTATTTCACCAAAACGTTACATAATTTTCATTTCTCACGAATTTATTGTCACTTTGTCTTTGAGACAAATATAAAGAACATATTTTGCGAACAAATTCGTAATGAATGCTATGTTTGCAAAATCGGTGGAAAGGTATGCAAATTGTTTGAGTCGAGTGTTTGGCTGATTAGCTAACACTTGCGCCGACTGTACGAACAGTTACTCTTATTTTCATTCGAAAAAATAATCTTTTTTTCTTCATTTCACTTTCTACACTACACACTACACAGTTCTTTTTTACTGTTTCTCGAGTCGAACATAAAGGCAGAAAAAATGGGTCACTAGAGGAGCATAAAATCAAAGCCCAATTATCTGTTGAGGAAAATATGTATTCTCTTCGCCTTTGATATGAATTTTGTTTCACTAATCAGCGCTCACTCGACGACTAGTCTGGACTGAAGACACTTTTATTACGAATTAATTTCTTTTTACTTTTTTGCCATTCGTTTAGCCAAAGGCTGATCGTTGTTCTCATATGCGCTACCGATAGTCGACATAATTGTGTAGAAGTTTGGAGATAGCAGTCAATGCAAGCGATATACTGTACAAAGTATACGCAAAAATTGCACTTTTTCACCAAATCTCCAATTTTGCCAAACATTGAGGAAGTTATGCAAAATTGTTAACTAATTCGCACAAAAAAAATTTTCTTGTAATCAAAATTAATTCATGGTATAATTAAACAAAACTATTAACTGATTATTGATTTTTACTACAACTGTTACGACTCTCTCTCTCTCTCTCTCTCTCTCTCTCTCTCTCTCTCTCTCTCTCTCTCTCTCTCCTAGTTTTAACTAATTATGAAAAAATATTAGAATGTAGTTATTTAGCAAAAAATTTATTGATTGCTAGTATTATATGCGATAATACTGTAATTGAAAAATTAGTACTTTCGCTGATTTTGATAGTTAGCGCAAAAAAGTATAAAAACTTTTTTTTAGATAAAACAAATCGCAATACTAATCAAAATTGTCTGCATTCATACAACGTATAATTTAACGCGAATTTAATTATACACTGCACTCCAAATAAGACTAACGAAAGTTTACTTAATTTCTCGTTCAGCAAAAATCTGTAAATCTATTTGTTCTAGATAAATTATTAGTAGAAAAAATGTATTTCGATTGCGAATATTAAAAACGCGAAATTTGTTCGGAATTTGATTTTATTGTCGCAGATATTTGTCATTGAAAGCGATTATTAAATTAGCGAAATGTAGAAAAAAATTAATGCATTCGATATTTTTTGCCTGAATAGGTATTCCGAATAAATCGAATGCAATTGCACAGCAATTATACACAGTATAAATTTTGCGAACAATCAAATCGAGTGGAAAAAAGTTTTGGGTTTAGTTGTAAATTATTGAATGAATAATAATATCGAAACACTCGTACACTCGTTGTATGCATTAGTTTCTCGTAATTTGTTAATCGCATACCAATTAAGTCTACGATAGCTATAAGACTATAAGAGATATATTATTTAGATATGAGTTTCGGAGACTCCTTGACCTAAAAAACACTTTTCGACTATTAATTCGCGCAAAATATTTAAACAGAGCTTTACATTACATAATAGCGAAATACATATATAAATCTCCGTATTATGCATTATACAATATATCGAAACAAAAAAAACTTGCTATTTTTTCTACTTTCGATTCAATGCAAAAATATTTAATCAGAAAAAAATCGCATAAAAAATGAGAGAAAGTATTGGCAATTGAAACGGCGATCGAATGATAGTTAAACTACAAGTGCGAGTGAGAGGGGAACGGGAGAGCGCGTATGTGTGCGGAGAAACTACTTGACCCCTAAATCATGTTTTGTTGCCTAATTGCAATTAATGAATGAGTTAGCTGTCGACCTAGACACCACCCAGTTAGCTCAGTTAGCTCAGTTAGCTCAGTAAGCTCAGTTAGCTCAGTTAGCTCAGTTAGCTCAGTTAGCTGCTGCCGCCGCCAATATACGAGCACTGCTTTCATTGCAAATATTTTTTTATTGTTTGTCAGAAATACATATCATATTTGAAATTTATTTCCAAACTTTTTCTTTTAATAATAGCAGAGTTTTTAACTGCAATCTCAGGATTAAATAAATTTGCAATAAATTAAAAAAATTCAATTATTTTCTCGAAAACTATTTCTATCTAAAACAGTACATATTATGTATTCGTGAATATACAGTATATTTGGACTGTTTTTTGCATTAATTAATAGCTATTCTCTGCAGTGATTAGAGTTGGCATTAAAACCGCTTCAAAACAGACTTTAGCGGAAAATTCGATAACATTTTCGGATTTATCCAATTCTTTTAGAGGATTAGTATCCGCCCAACTCAGCCTCATTTGAATGGAAAGACAGTTCTGCAGCTCTGGTGCTGTTGTTTGTGCGCCGGAGAGACGGCTGTCTGTGCGCTAAATATCCCACAAATTGTACATTTTTAACGAAATATCTGCAACCGATTGCATACCTCATACCTCTACTCAAACTTTTTGATAACTTTCCAAAACATTGTTCCTGACCTTCGAAGGATGCAATAAATATCTGTTCACTTTTTAGCTTCACTGCTCGAATTGTTATGCATTTTATCACATTCTCTCTTTCTCTCCCCTTCTCTGCTTTCTCTCTCTCCCAGTCTCTCTCCCAGCCCTCTCTCTCCCCTTCATCCCAAAGCCAGACAGTCTTTCAATACATGATTTGATTTACGAGTGTTTTCTGTCATTCGTTTTCTTATTTTTACACTCATTTCGAATAACATATTAATAAAACACTTTTTTTCTTATTTCCAAAACGAACTCATTTTCGGCAAGAATTTCCAAAATTAGATAAAAATCAATTTATAGCGATATTTAGAAACACATTTCGAAGCATGCATAAATTTACGCGAAAAGATTGTTCCTCATAGTTCTGTTTTAGCTGAAAGAAAAAGAATTGTCGCAAAATTGAAATGCAAAATATGAATCCTTTTAGTAATCTTTATTGCATTAAGTTTTTTGATTTTTATTTGATTCGGATTTTTATTTTATTTTTGCAAAAAATGATTTTTTCTACTAATCGTAAGTCACGTCAACTCTTTAGCCCTTCAGTGAAGATATAATGTGTTTTCGGTTCAATCGCTGCGCTATTTATTTCTGATTTATTAATCATAAAACAGTAGTAATCAGTTTAACAACAAAAATCATTGTAATAATCAATAAGAATTATACCCCCGATAGCTGTAATCTTTATTCTGATTGCAATTTGTCCGGTTTGCAATATCAACATGAATAAAATACTTTTTTGCGTTTATATTATTCGTATTGTATGTGAAATCTTCACTTTTGTTGGATTAAGTGTTGAATAAAATTGCATTAAATTTGATAATCAATTGCCTTTAAGTTTGTTTGATAAGCAAAAGCGAAATTTATGCACTTTTCTTGTTTTTATGCATTCTATTTGAATCTTATTTTTAATATTTAAATAAGACTTTTATTCTTCAAATTTATTGCAAGAAAACAAAATTTAAGACAAATAAAGAAATTTTTTGAAAGAAATTAAATAAAATATTTTCTCATTCTTTTCGTAATCTAGTTCTGAATGACATAATGCCATATACAGTGATATACAGCATTTATACAGTATAAAACATTTTATACACAACACAAAATGATTTTTTTGAAATCATGAATTCAAAAATTTTATCTCAATTTCAGTTCTGCAATGAATATAATTTACATTCAAAATGTGTAACAATTAATAAAATAAAAGTTAATAACTCGAGTATTTTTTATAAAGAAAAAATTGTCTCGTATTTCATAATAATTATACAGTGTATTAATGCATAGATAGTATTGGATTTCGGAATAATTTTAATTGTTTTTAATGAATGAATAAAAAGCGTTTTCGAAAAATTGAAAGTTTTTGAGAACTTTTCAAATATACAAAAACCAAAAGAAGTAAAAAATTTATTTCAGATTTAATTCTCTGATTCCGTAATCAATCAAACTATAAATGCGAATGAGAGGCCAGACGTGTTTGGCTGCGAATAGAGTATAAACTTTAAACAGTATAAAAGTCGGCGATTTCGTGGGCTTTTTTGGTTTTTTCGGGGGAAGGAAAACTCGAAAATGTAATCTTGCTACTTTAATCAGGAGACACTTTTTCTCTGCTAAATATTTAAGGTCCAGATCGGAGTGTCTTTGCTATTCACTCCCAAATAGCGAAAAATTTTTGCGAGACATCTAATGAGTTCAAACTGTATAATAAATGTGTACAGTGTAAAAAAGTTCTAGTTAGAAAAAATAATTAAAACTATATGTTTTTTATTGCAATTCTCGTTTTCGTTTCAACGACAAACTTGGCAATAAACAAGAAAAATCGTTTTGCAATTACAGTATTATCGCTCGAAATGGACACTTAAATCAGTTTTTTTTTATTCTGTATTAAACTCTTTTGCGAGAAATTCATTTCCAAAGCCGAGTATTCGCTGTTATATAACATCGAAAGCAGAGAAATGGAGATTAAAGCGAATGATTGGAAGAAACGGCTTATGTATTATCGCGAAAGACATTAAATCATCGCATCTCTCGACTAAAGGGTTAAAATTTATTTATTTCAAACGAAATATTCGCTGCACTTTCGCAACCAAGGATATTTTAGCCAGATATTCCTCAAACATGATACTCTTTACACGTATATTGTATAAAATATATTACATATGCCTGTAATATGTAGAATTATTCGGTATATACTGCTATTACCTCATATATATGCACAGTATGTATACGTAATACGATTTGCTCGACTAGACTACGCAATAATTCGTTTGTTTTAGGATTATTTGCGAAAAAAATGTTTCTGGGTGATTTATGTGTTGAATGCGTGCAAATGCTAATCACGATAATTGTGCTCAGATTAAAAAAAATGTGTTTTTGAAATTTTGTTCGTTCCTCCAGAGTTGCTTCAATAAAACATTTATCCGATTCTTGTTTCCAATATTTTTATTGCATTTTTTATTCACATTTTCTCTTCTCGTTTAACATTAAGGAAATTAACTGTAAATTAACTGAATTCTCATTATTTTCTAAATTTTTTCTGTGCAGTATTGTGTAAGGAATACAGTGTATACATTGTATTCATTATTTATTTCGTTTTAAATTTATTTAATTGTCTTTTTTTTATTGCAAATTCTTAGATAATGATTCTTATTCTTCACTATCAAGATGAATTTGTCGACAAATTTTAAACGCTTTCTTATTGGCAACAAATTGATTGTAAATCACATTTTTGTTGTTGTTTTGCAAATATAATTCATATGTTTATGCATGAGTTTTAGGAAACAAACTCGAAATTACAATGATAATTTCAAATTTATAAAATCAAATATTATTCAACTTTCAAACGAATGCAAAGAATGTTTAATTTATAAAATGATTTATTTGTTACTAAATGGCAAAACAAATTTTAAAACTAATAAAATTCTGACAATAGTTTTTGTGAATTTAAATGCATTGAAAATTAAAATAAAATTAATTATTTTATTGCAATTATAATAAATGCAATAAACAAATTGAAAAATTAGAATTTTCATTTGATTTGTTGAATTTTAAATTGATTTCTATAGTTAGCTTAAAAATACAGTATAAATATTTAATGTATTACTCGATGTTTGAAGCGTTGCATAAAATATAGGACTCGTGTCAGTAATACATCATTTTTCGCCATTAATTGCATTAAAATTGCAATAAAACTGAAATAAATGAATTGAAAGGATTATAAAGCGATTGATTGGTTCGATGTGTTCTGGGATTAGGATTTTTCTTATGAATAAAAAAACAAACAAAACAAAAAGCCATGTATTTCGTATTAAATTGTACAGTTAGTTGTCTTTAATAGAGTCGATGTCCTTGTTTTCGGACATAAACTAATCAATCCTTTAAGACCTTTGCAGAGATCGGCGAATGAATTGCATAAAAAAGAATTTGTTTAATGAAAAAAATTATACTAATTATGGGATTGCGAACCGAATACTAGAATACAATTATCTTTTTATCCAAACTTTCGCTTTCATTCGAAAAAAGAAATTTTTGTTTTATTGCGGTTTTGAATTTAATTCAAGTATTCGTTTTATACGTCTCTTATTTTTCGCTAAGACTAAAACTTTTCCATTATTACACACTTAGTATTATTCTTATTATTAATATCATGTTGCATTTCGCAAAAACAAGGTCGGGTCAGGAGTGTAAGGATGCGAATGTGAAGCAGAACCTGAGGTTTGCGTTGCGGTTAATACGAAATCATAATTGCGATATAGACTGCAGATAAGGCTTTTATCATGCTCAATATTTCAATAGAATCCGGGGGATATGAGACCATCTATAAGAGCATCAGGTATAAATTATAAGTGCATTGTTGTTGATATGAGAATTGCGATAAATGACAGAAATTATTGTCACAACAAAACGACTTTTATTTAAAGCCAAACGAATCGAAGTACTGGCGCTCGAGTCGGAGCGCAAACCGATAGTAAAGCCCGAGTTCTGCTGAAATGCAAATTAATAATTATTGAGTTATTCGCTGCGAGTGTTTGAAACAATAAACAAATAGCGCTTTTCATAACACAACTCAACCTAATTTTGTACCGTACACAAAAAGGAACACAAAAAGGAACTGTGCACTAAACCATTTGTGTGTTTTTATGCTGCGGCTCACGAATGGCAGCAGAAACTGCGCGAAACTTATTGTAACGAATCTAAACGAGTCGTACGAATAACCTGATAGTGAATTAGCGAACATTACAACAGAGAAAATAATAATAAAAATTTTTTTCTATAAAAAATAATACATTAAACAAACAAACTATCTAAAAAACAAAGTGCAAGGTCGTCGCCGATATTCGCCCTGCTATCGCCAAGCTATTTAATTAAGCAAGGTACTGTTGCACACTCAATTGAACAGCTATGCGATTAAAACAGTTAAGAAATCTGTGACAGCGCTGTTTCTCTCATTATTTATTATTACATGGTGGTATAAACGCTTCGCAGCTATGATTAACAAATGCTCTTTTATTTTACTGATGCAAACAATATGTTTCCAAATTTTTCTTTATTCAAAAAATTTTCTTAATTTTCAATTTTGTTTTTGATGTCTGATTTCACACTACAACACAATTTTGAGCATTTTTTTCTCGTTAAGCCATTCTTTTCAATGTAATTAAATCTTTCTCTAAAAGAAAATTCTTGAATAAAAATATATTAAAATAATGATAATGTGAAGAAATGCCTCTCTCCTCAATGCACAGCACATTTCTCTTTAATCCATTTGAGAAAATAACGATTTTTCTCATTCTTTTATTTTTCCATTTGTTTAAAGCATTTAATTTACGGCGAAATTACATTAATTTTAAATACTGTACTGTTTTCTCAAACATTTCGCAATGGATTCTACCGTCTCTTCCACTATAGGCTGGAAATGCAAAACTTGTTTTCACTGATCATTAATTGTTTGGATAATGTAATACAACGGCTATAAAATGATGAATTTTCTCTCATACAAAGAGGAGAAAGTTGGCATGTTTATTTTTATCGAAGCC
This sequence comes from Metabelba pulverosa, assembly GCA_034697605.1. NCBI lineage: Eukaryota > Metazoa > Arthropoda > Arachnida > Sarcoptiformes > Damaeidae > Metabelba > Metabelba pulverosa. The sequence continues at coordinate 66,581 of JAQIXC010000036.1, forward strand.
CAGTCTGGCTGAGAGGCGCTCATAACTCAATCATTTTTGGGTTCGCTTTTGATTTCTACTCTACAGTCGAATCCTTACCTCAAATCATCCGATTCTTGTCTATAATTTGATGGCATTTCCCAAATACAGACGAATCTCTCTCTCTCTCTCTCTCTCTCTCTCT
>JAQIXC010000037.1:0-66580 GCA_034697605.1 Metabelba pulverosa
ATCATAACTTTTCGCGTTTATCCCTTCACCGACTGAGTGATCACACCTTTTGTGTAAACTATATATTTATTTTCAATCAATTTTCATACGAAATGCCCGAATCTATGGCAGAAATTCGGCGAAAATTTTGCGAACAATTATTGAAAGACTGTAATTAGGAATATCGGAGAACAAGTGGGTGTATGTAATGCCAGTTTCAACTGTAAAAGTAACACACAAATTATTTGATCTAGCATCATCTATTAAGTTTGAGGCAGAAGATACTTGTCAATATTTTGCAAATATAGAGCACAAGGTTACACCAAATCTCAGTACTTCACTCCTCTTTATAGCTAGGTTAATTATTGTTTCTAGTTTTACTACATGCCATTAACTCTATGAATGAATTTGAATTATTTATACATATTTAATATTGAAATAAAATTACATTTTAACCATTAATTATGTTTGACTGTTACACTAATTTTGCAAAGATTTAGGTGGAGTTTAGTACTATTTCTTATTCTTTTCTTATTTCTACATTTTATATATACAGTACTAATCTAATAAATTATTTTAATACAGTAATATTTTAAAATTTATTTTTTTTAAATATTGCACAAGTAATTAATATAATAATACATTATCCATGAATTTTTAAATTATCTGCCGTTTTATTTTTCAATTTGTTATAAATGTAATAAATTTGTTAATTTTTAAAATTAAAATCTAAATATTTTTGATAATTAAAAATTTAATAAATGGTAATAATTCCACCGTTTCACTACACACTTGTAAACAGTCTCCGATAATACACTCTTAAGGCTCATGCTATTGTAAAATGTTTTATGTGTTAAAATTATAGCAATGTCCTAGCTAATTATAACTATATAACTACAAACTTGATTGTTTACTATTGATTTATCAATATTAAACGTAAATTACTGGTTAACTGGGTTTGAGTAGCTGACGATACGTTGATTAACTATATGATTATTAATTATAAAAATTATTTTGTTATATACGAGGGTATAATTGTGTAGTTAATTAGTTAAATTGTAAAATTTAAACCTAACTTTTATCATGTATTTTTAAATAATACAAATTAGAATTTAGATATTTGAGTTTCAAATACTGTTAAATTGTAATTGTAGAAAGTATAATTAATAAAATAACTTAAATGTATATTTAATTGCCAATGTTTTATGTTATCTGATCATTAATATTATACGCATAAAAATATATTTTAGAATTCTATACATTAACTATTTTAAATAAAATTAAGAATGTTAAATTTATACTGAATTTAACTACCATGCTGCTATTTAGTTTTCTAAGCATTTAATTAACATTTTTACAATTGATTTCTTGTATTGCATCAGGGCAATTAGCAAACTCGAGATTAATTCTTGCGTTAAACCTAGATTTGATATTTAAAATAATGTATGAGTTTTTAGTTTTTTTTTTTTTTTGCTCATCAGTTCTCAGACTAATTAATTTAGTCTTAATTTTAATAACAATTTGTTTTTTACTAAAAAATAAAAACACATTATATAATTTCTAATTATAATTTATTTAATAATATAATAAACAAACAAAATTAGTTTTATTTTCGCGATTTGATTTCTAGACTGAATAACTTAGTAAAAGAAGATTATAACTCATACTAAACTAAACTAAGACTGGAGTAGTCGGTGTAAAGTTAAAGTAATCGTTGGATTGTTGTCTAAATTGCATTTTAAATGTATCGTTGGCGTGAAAATTGGATTAATTGATCAGGTTAATCAGATTTGACTTGGTAAAGCGCTTGAAATGCAATTTTTACGTTTGGGTCGGCGTATAGTCGGCATCTCAACGGCCAGTAATGAAATTGCAATAAAGCCGAAGTAAAACAGATTTGCTTTTGAGAGACATTCGGTGATTGTGTTGGTTGTGTCGGTAGTGTTCGTAGTGTTCGCAGTGTTCGTAGTGTTGAGAGTAATGGTAGTAATGGTTTGTCTAATTCGATAAATAATGTGATAAAAGCTGCCGTATATTAAATTTTCCGAACGCCTTCACTGCACTTATATTCCTCTTTAGTCTGTCGTAAAGCGTTAGACATAATACACAAAATACATAAATTGATTCTTTGCAGTGTCTGTCCAGAATTAAGTGGCGTTCTGAGTAGAAATTCATTTCACCTACCTACATTCGTACTTGCTTCGTGCGAATATATTGTACTGTGCATTCTCCACACTTCTTGTGCACTTATGCATGCTACATTGTAGCTGCTTTGCACACGTATTGCATAAGACTGTAACGTTTGCAGACATTGTTTTTGCAATGCAATCAATATTTCGAATCGATATGAGCGGCAAATATGTAATAACATTAATATCGAGTATTTAAACGACTGCTTAAAAGCCAATCTGTGTATTGCGGGTAAAGGAGAGCATTGTTTTCGGCGCAAGTATTGCCTGAATCGCGTGTTCACTGCTATAACGCATAACAACAATCAGAATAAAAGCTTTGTTTGACTCGCCGTTCGCTTTAGTGCTTAATACGACGTAAAAGCTTTTTACCAATACTTCGATACCTCCGCGCTCTCACTCTATACCTGATCTACCCTACTCTACCCTACCCTACCCTACTCTACCCTACCCTACCCTACTCTACCCTGCTCTGCCTTCTCTACCCTACTCTGCCTTCACTCTTGTCGATCAGATTTGTGCAGTTTATCGGTTGCATTGAATGCCATTGCAGTTCCGATCAGACACTCAACGCATTTGCTTTGGCCTAATCTGAGCGGCGCTTAAATGTCTGTCCGTTAGTAACCGCGAAATCTCTGTCTCCGCTCCCATCGACTGCAACCATATTCGCAGTCAATCTATTGGTTCTCTCCATTCGTTTCCTTGAAGTCTGCTTTCGACTCGAAATTAAACTGATTTTAATATTTTATTTAAATTTATTGTAGAACTAAACCTTGAGATAGTTTTTGACTAAAAGTTTTTCACTCAATCATTAATCTCGTCTCGCAATCGCTGTACGCTTTTAGCAAGACACGATTTGTGCATGGCAACATTCGGGATTTTTTCTCTCGACATAAATAAATTGTTTCACACATTGCGAGCAATAGATTTGAGTGCAAATTGCAAGAATTTTAGTACTAATAGTTTTTCTAAATTGAATGTACAATTTTCTATATTAATATTTACGCAATTATACTGTACTGTATGATTTATGTTTGAAATTTTTAATTCAAAGCTTAATAATTGAATTTCTAATGGATATTAATCTATGAAATTATTCGCTGCAAAGGTATGGCTTTGAATGATATGTTTATTAAGTTAGTATTAAATTAATCTAGTAGCTCTAAGCTAGCTAAACTTTAATTTATTTTAATTAATTAAAAATAAACATACTAAATTCATATTTTGCTAATTTTTGGAATAAAATTTCTGCTAATTTCTTACTTTTCCGAGAACTTTGAAATTATAAGGAAAGTTAACCGAATATTAGACCAGTTTTTATCATTTGTTTAATTATTTATTCATTAAAACTCATATCTGACTCATAACATATTGTTTGTTAGAATACAAATAAATTATCAAGCAAACTTTTGTTTGATTTTAAACTGATTGAACAAATAATAATATTATTGTTTTTGTTAACTTTATACAACTCTAAGAACACTTACTTTGAAAGACTAATTACTTCTTGTTAGATAAAAAAATATTTAGTATAATATTAACAACTTTTAAAGTATACCGTTTTTATATAATAGATTATATGATTTTAAACAACATGTACTATTTTATGGTTTTCAAACTTAAATATATTAGAGCTTCTTGTTTGTCTAAAATGTATTAGTTGTGCATTAAAAACAAAACTAAGCTTTTAAAAATTTCATAAAATTGAATTTATAGCGAAAACTTTGCGAAGATTGTTTGTTTAAATATTTACTCAACACTATTATAGCATAAATTTGAAATAAAACTATTTTTTCATCACATATTTATTGATTAAACTTTAAGTACAATCAATAGAATAATTGAATAAAGAAAAGCGAATATAAAAAATTCATTAGAATCTGCTTTTCTCCGCCAAACTCACTCAATAAGAAATAGATTGCGAAAAACATTTAGAATATTCATTTCAAACAAAACTATTTGCAAAAATGTTTTCACAAATTCATCACAACTTATAATTCTCGCATCAAATGAATGAATGAATGATAAGACAAACGAATAAAAAATTATATTAATTTTCTTATTATGAGTTCTCATCGTTTTCTTCATTTCACGACTACAGCTAATGTATGACCGAATAAATGCAAACATTTCGACGTTTTCGCGAATTAAGTCAAACATTGATTTGAAGTTGATTTGAGCTGACGGTTCAAACAGCAAACAAAAGTGCAGTTATTTTCTGAATTTGTCATTCATTTTGATTTTTCCACTCTTTTGGCTCGAATCCAGACGAACCGCTTTGCGAGACAACGAACATCGGCTTTCCTCCTGTCTGTTGCTAACTAGTTTAAGTTTGGCATTGCAACTTGCTAAATTAATTATTAATTTATGCAAGTTAATCAATTTGATTTGTAACAATTTTTGTGCAAAATATGGGCCAAAGGGTTGAAGAATAAAATGAACGTATAAAAATGCGCCTGTACAGTTTATTTAGTTGGAAGTTATTTTAGTAAAATTTTAAACTTTTAAGACAATCTGTCGATACCCACACATATCGGACGACTCGACGCGCAAACAATTGATTGTTTGTTGTGTTAGTCTATTGTCGTAATATCAATGTAGAGCTTAGACTATCACTTAATTCTGGTTCTGACGCGTCAATCGTTTTCTCTAAAGAATGTTCAAAAGGTTAACAGTTTTCTACTCTTTTGCTTCATTTGTATACTTTCTATAAAAATCGTCTCAACTCGTATAGCATGTATAAAAATCTCAATGACGTCTGCAATTAGGGAGAGGGAGAGAGGGAGGAAGGGAGGAAGGGAGAGAGAGAGAGAGAGAGAGAGAGAGAGAGAGAGAGAGAGAGAGAGAGAGTCTTTATTTGAAATGATTTAAGTATAGATCGAAAGGAATTCAGTGATGAGTCGGTGAGTCTGTCGAGAGAGCAAAAGAGCAGATATTGTGTGCACTGTATATAATGAATGCACAGAAAATGCATTGTATGTCAACTGTATTGTCAAATAATTATAAGTTGTAACTCCAATACAGTCTATGTTATCAATAGAATGATTCGCTGTTTTATTCCTTGAGAACAGGAATACAACTAATGTATGCGAATCTGATTGGATTCGATTGACTCGTATTTGGACCTTCACTGACAAATAGATTTGCGTTGCTTTCTATGAGAAAACATGTTTTCACTAATCTTTATGTCTATTCGAGTTTGATTTGGAATAATTTGCGTAATTTAGTCAACGCTATATCGCAGTTAGCATAGAGTTAGCACAGATAGCTATGATAGCAAGTTAGCAAAGTTAGCAATGACCTTTTTGTCAATGAATTCATTTGTTTAATTTGTATTTTTAGATCGACTTAAAGACAAGAAATTTCATTGATTTCACTCTTAATGTCTTAATGTTTTGATTCATTTGAGTTATTGCATAGGAATGCGAAAATTCGAATCTAAATTAAGAAAACATTTTCTACTTGTTAAACCATAATATAATGTAGATATTTATAAATTTTAATTATAAATATTAAGTTTTTTAATTTCTACTTTTGTTGGACTGATTGCATTAAAATATAGTTATGAACCGAAAAAATGGTTCGATTCGATCATTAGAGTCTATTATTAAATAGCATAACATATAAAACATTAGGCATTAGTTGTATATTAAGAGATGAAAGTTTTTTTTAATAAACCAAAAATAAAAATAAAATCCATTAATAATAATGAGTGTATGATCCAGCACACTTTCCTCGCTGTGCTAATTTAATAGATCCCTGTGCGCACAACCACAGCTTTTTAAATATTATGCAGAATATATGTAAATTAAAGATACATTCGAATCGCTTTTTTCGACGAAAAATATTTTTCCATTTGATTAATATCTGTATGAATGTTCTAAACAAGCATGTCTGTTTAATACTCGTGTATCTAAGTCTGTACGCGAAGGCTGTACCGATCGACTTGATTAAGAGCCGAAAATAGTTTTGTTTCAGCAGTCGATCACATATTGAAAACAGGAATGAATGCGATAACAGAGATGTTTAATAAAAAGTGGAATTAAAAATACAATTTACGAAATTAATGGTTGATTTGTCTTTTTGGTTGCAATTCCATTGAGAGAATGAGTGTAAAAACGTATTCATTTGATTCGCTTTTCTAACCGATTGTGCGCTGCAATAGAGCATAGGATTCAATGCAAAGGTTTGAGTGAAGACTGCTTTGGCTTACAGTCTCTCTCAGCCATACTCTAGGCCAGAGTCTACGGCATGTGTTTGAGCGCTAGTCGTGTGACTGCTATCTCGCGATCTATTGCCAGTTTGCCATACATTTACGATTTCGCCGATTTATATCCATTCGATACTACGCTCTCGACTCATGTAATCATAAATTTGACTCAAATTTTGACTTTTCATTTCCAATCTCTCTGTGCTATCGATCGGATATGAAAAATACGTTTTCGAACTATAATTTGTATTAAATCGAAAACAAGTTTCGACAACAGATATACATATTTGTTGTATAATATCTAATATATAGTGTGGGGAACGGATGTGGCGTTAGGCTATCGTTTGCGTTTATGCCTATTCTCCACATCTATTCATATATCAATCATCCAAAGTGTTGACTGTATTTGAGTGGTGTTTACTGCAAGCAAGCACTGGACCCATACTATTGCCAAACACGACCAACTCATTAGGCAAAGTAAGCGATTCGAAAGTACCCACACTTTCCCATCATTTCACTCTTTCCTACACCGCATCCAATGCTACTTACGTTCCAATCAATTGTTTAATTGCAATAATTATTTCATACTTTCATTCTAAACTATTTTATTCTTGTTAACATGACTTCACAATATGTTAAACAATGATTTGAAAGCTTTATATATATCATTTTCACACTTTTTATACTATCTATACATTGTACAGTATAAACTAATATAAAAAACATTTTTGTTCTTTTGTTTTGGAAAAAATTGTATTACTTTTTAGTGAAAATGTTTCTCATTTTACTAAAACATTTTCGCGTCACTGTCTTTACAGACAATGGAATACAAAAAATGATTGAAAAAGAGCTAAACTATTATTTAGCGATTTTAAAGCTTTTTTCTGTATTAGAATCAGAGATGCGGAAGGTTAACTTACTCAGTTTGCTCAAGCTAAATTTAGAAAACAACTAGTTTGTTTTGTTTATAAAAAATAAATATTACAGATAATATATTGCCCAAATCTTATTTTTATGCTGTAATTTAGCTTAATATGGCCAATAATATATTGCTATAATTTTTGTTTTATTTGAAAAATTTAGTTTGCTTAGTCTAGAATCTAGATGATACTAATTCAAATCAAAACTGATTACTAATGTCTTGTTATTTGTTAATCATACATAAAAGAAAAAGATATTTATTTTGATTACATTTTGCTGATATGATACAGCAATATTATTGTTTATACATTTTAAAATAATGTTTTGTCTTATGTTTGATAAATAAAAATTCAAAAATCGTAATACGATTTCCAAAATAAAAGGCAATTTTAATTTTATAGCAATTTAAACGCAAAATGTTGTTATTACAGACAAGATAGCGTTTATTGAAAAAGTTTTAATTAATGTTTCATTATATTTAAATTAAGAGATTAACTGCTATTGTTAGTCGTAATGCAACCAAAAACGTTGCATTTAATCCATTAATCTCTAGATTTAGTATTACATTAGTAGAGCCAGCAGTCCATCACTACATTTATTATATAAAAACATATGATATTAAGCCCAACATCACTGTCTCACTGCATGACTAACCACAAGAAAAAAGAACAAAAAAAGACTCCTTTTTTAATGGCAAGAATATTTTTTATTTTCATTTGGTTTCTAATTTTATTTTTTGTATCTTTACATTAATATTCTTCAAATGGTTTGTAAATTAAAATTTTGTGCAAATATTAGCCAATGATAAATTATTAGATTTCTAATCATTTTCTCATTACATGTAGTGGTAACATGTTTTTAAAAACTAATTATTTTTGACCAAAAAATTATACTTCAAGTCAAATAAGTTACGAAATATTTCGATTCACATGCTATTTATTTTTCGCTTACGTATTAATATTGTAATTTGTTTAGAAGTCAAATATTGGTTTTTGTGTTTAATCTGCAATAAGTTATAAAGTTATTACTTTTAAATAACGTTTTGTTTCTACAATTTATTTCTTTATATTTACATTATTTTTATGAATTGATAAAGTTTAAATTATTTATTTTTATGGCTTAATTTAAATAAATTTCTCGAATAATAAAAAACAAACTTTCGAATACATTGTGTTGAATGGAAATCGATTCTCAATCAAAATTTTTATATATGTCGAAATATAAGCATTAAATAAATGCAAATCTTTTTTGTAAATGTTTTGCCGAAAAGATTTATTTTTTCATTAAATATAAGCCAAAACCCGATTTAACTATTTATAGTCCTAATCGATATCTAAATTCAGTCCTTCAGATCGTATTAATAGATAGAGCTATGAATGTCTACTATATTAAGCGAAAAAACATTGTATTAATAACTAGTTAATAGAGTAGTAACAGAATTATCTGTGTATTCGCAGCAAAAATTGTTTGCATCTCCAGAATTAATTCGAGTACTCGTCGCACGAATTGTCAGAAAATGTGACCCGAATTTCAAATCGAGTTTTCAAATATCATTAAAGCGGTTATGAATCAAGAATTAACATTAAATTAAAAGTTGTTTTTCGCGATGAAAACTGTATTAAATAACTGTCACTGACTTTCGCTTCTATTAGTTTAGCTATATTTGCAGTATTCGCTCATTTGATATATTGTGCACTAAATCTCATATACTGTAGAAAACGCGAACAAATGTACGAATTTATCGCTTTTATTTGATTTGTATAGTTCTTTTGGCCCTTTATTTGATTTTAAGCTTTTATATATGAAAGCTATCCGTTTTATTAAGTTATTTTTTAACAATATTTTAAATATTGAATTGTTTTCATGCCTTTTAAATAATTGAAACAAAGTATATTTTTAGAACATTTATCAAAATTTAATTGCTTAGAAAATAAAGTTTATTTTAAATATTGTTAAAAATTGTTTTGTATTGTTTATTAAGGCTACAGCTTATTTTATTAAAAATTAAAATTGTTTTTAGATACTGTACAGTACAATGTTTGATATAATTTGTTTTTATTTATTTAGCACTTATTCAACTCAATAACGATTTTAAAGCCATAACTCATGAGTTGTTTATTGTTTTTAAGATAAAATCTATAATAAATTTAATGATAGGAAATGTGAAAATATATAAATTACGGAAATTTAAATGTGATTTTAAATTGTTTTTCAACAAGCAAAATATAAATGTTCTAATTTTGCTCAAAATTAGCTCATTTGATGTCTTATAAGTTATACGTAGGTATAAAAAAATAGCCATGTTTAAGACTATATTCTATATGTTTATTTAAAATTTTGTTTAAATTTAGAAAGTTTTGAGTTTTAGATAATTTATACAACAAATAAAAATATTGATTATCCCACTCTCGGTTTGTTTTTAATCATTATAATTACATTTTAGAACAGCTTTTTGAATGTAAAACTTTATACTAGATAAGCATCAGTCACTCAAACTTAAAATTAAGGCAATATTTAAATATGAAAGTTTGAGTAATTTTGGTAAAAAAACTTTTATTAAATGAATTAATTTGTGTGTTTGAGAATTATACACTACTCTGCCCACCACGCCTCCACCCCCACCCAACGAGGTTATTTAGTGAAAGATACACTCGGTTGGAAAATTGTATAGTTTGAATTTTAAACTTTAAAATCACAAGAAAAGCAAATGTGTAAAATTATTTGTTTTGTGGATATAATTAGTTGAGAAAGAGCTTAACCGCGTAGATTGAACAAGATACAACAAATATCTTAATATTGTACTGTACATTATTCTGTGCAGTAGTATTGTGTATTATTTGTTAGCAATGTGGGCAATGTTTGTTCGCATACTATCTTTTGAAGAGTTTTAGCGCCAATTCATGTCTCGCTCTAACAGAAGGTGTGAGCGATAGCACAGTTAGCTGGAGGTGTAGTGAAGAGAGTGGAGAGAGAGGAGAGAGAGGAGAGAGCGCAGAGTTTTGTCACAATTGATTGAATGATAATTCCGATGCCTTCGACGGCATTATACAGTACAGAGCGTGTGGTTCGCTGTTTGAGTTGTGGCAACAAATTTGTGTCTTAGCGTCGAATTCGGATTATTCGCTCGTTTCTCGCCTTCGCTGTAGACGTTCTGCCAATTCAGCAATAATTCACAGAATCGACAAATTTTCGACCAATTGTTCAAAATCTTAGTATGACTTCTATCCAAACATTTCACTTATGATTAATCAAAATTCTCGATTTCGCCAATTTTTATAGGTTTTTAAATATAAAAAACTTTTTTTCTGTATAAAATTTTATAATAGTTTTTAACTTTTTTATATTTTGATTCTTTTTTTCAAGAAAACGCTTTTCTAGTAAAGTCTTTATTATATTTTTAAAGAGAAAAATACTATAAAATGTTTTATAAAAATGTTATTTCTGTGACTACTATAAGCGACGGATAATTTGGAAAAACGTCTAAAACCTAAAAACGGAATCTTTTTAGTCGTATTTCTAATGTATTTTCCTATAAAATAGAGATAAATTGAAAAACGCAGTGAAAAATGATAAGAAAAATATTAATACAAATTTTTGGATAAAGTACTGGATTTAGAGTATTATTGGATTAGAATTAGAAAGTTTGTAAATATTATTTTCATTCTAATTTAACATATTACTATTTATAGGCTTTTATTTTAAAATTATGACACAAATAATTAAATTAATTTTATCAATAAAATTTTATTCTAAATTAGCACAAGAATTGACGCAATATTTTTTATTTACCGGTACATTAATTAAGTAGTAATTTTGTGATGTGACATTTAAATTAACCATTGTACTACTAGAATGATACACAGCAGCGCATTTAAGTAAGCTAATTGTAAGCAGATAAATCAGATCTATGAATAGATTTACAGGTATTATAAATTTAGATGTAGATGCTAATTATATATTTTTTATAGATTGAGAGAAAGATTTTTACTTAGAAATATTTAATATAATAATTTTAAACATAATCTGTACATATTGTGTAATAATTTACAAACAATATTTATTCAAGTTGAAATTAGATTTTCAAATCAACTTTCTGATATTATATTTCATATTTATAATTGATATATTTTATGTTTAAAAATACTCTTGGTTTTGCATGTTTTAAAATAATTTTATAAATAAACTCTCAATAGAAGTGTTTTTTAAACTGAAAAAGTGAATTAAATTTCAAAAACAGTTGCAATGAATTAATGAGTCTTTGTTTTAATGTTTAAATATTCTAAAAAGAGAAGACTTGGGAAATGATCTAAAATTAGTCAAAAGATGAATATATTTTATAAATATTTTATATTCAGTAGAGTATTTCAATTTCGCAATTTTTTACTCTAGTTTTGTCAAGAATAAATTACAATACATTTTTAAAAATGATGCATAAAATTCTACATGCTATTATATTCTCACACATATTCACTAAAGTTATTGCGCGTTTTCATTGGAAAAGGTTTTAAAATAGATATCCGTTTTTTGTGTAAATTAATGTTTTAGTCGTAACTGTAATTAAAGTGCTTGCGAAATTAAGAAACGTGAAATTAACTTGCTTATTTTTTCCAATTACAGGAATTATCATCAGAAAGCGGTCAGTCCGGGCAGTCTCGCAGTTTTGACGATAAGGACTTGGGTTCACCTAAACTGAAAAATACGGATAATTCGGAGTTTCGAGGTTTGCCATTCACTAATCACTTAATTTGTCATGTACAACTCAAAGCTTTTATTTACCAAGCGCTTTGTTAGTAATAAATCTAATTTGATAAGTACATTATTAGCAATATGTAATGGTGCATTTATACTGTACAATAAGCTAACTTATTGATCGATTTCAATGTTTTACATATTTTTGAGCAATTGTTTTCAGATGTATAAACGTAGAGTAAATGATATTTTGACTGTTTTTGAAATGTAATTAATCCCAACTCTACTTTAATAATGGGCTAACATTTTAGGTCAGAGTACCCTTGATTAGTGAGTTCTGAAAAACAATACTCGCATTTGTATCACGAATTGCACCAATAGTTTAGTCTAACTTTGATTTTGCTATTAGTGTTGACGGAAACGGAAGTTGCGATGATATGCCGTCAGCACTACATCCGCGTTGTTCTGCCGTTTTTGCTTCATTAGTCGAATAGTGATTATCAAAAAACCATTTTAGATATAATTTAAGTTTAACTTAAATCAAAATTGATTTATTCGTATTTCGGGTGAAATATAACTACATATTTATATATAGTTTATGTAAATCGATCGATACATCAGTTTTTTAATGCTAACGGATTTGCAGTAATTTCTCGAATAAATGACTTATTTTGGTATTAGTTATTGTTTGACGTGACAGTAGTTTAATTAGATGTGTAAAATTGAGCAAGCTTAGCTGAAAATGTCTCGGCATAGTCTGCAACCCGAAGTTACGCTGAGAAGCGAACCCACGCTTAGAGTTCCGAACAAATCGTGGATTTCGTTTCGTAGAAGAAGTGCTGATTTACACACAATTCTCAGTAGTTTTACGCATAAGACTCGTAAGTAGTGCTAAGATATTGAAAACTATTTGATAAAAGTTTCTTTTATGGTATTTCCATTATAATAATAAACTCGTACACTAAGTACGTTTATTTTATATGTTATACAAGTATATATACTTACTTTGTAGATTTAAAAAAGCACTATTTTTGAAAATAAAAACAGCATAAAAATAGAACTATAGTATATAATTATTTTTTAATAAACTATAAAATTAAATTAATATTTTATAAATTAAAAATAAATGTTAAATTAAAGCCATTAAGTTTTATTTTTTGCAAATATATACAGTAATTTTAAATTTTCATGTTTAATTTTTATTTCAATACAATTTTTATAACGCCATGCTTTTCGAAAAACTTTATTGATAGTATTTCTAAAAAGTGTTTTTAATTGTAGACTCTACTCTTAAGCAATTTTGTAATTAGTTGATTTCTAAATTTAAAATAATATAAATATTAAAATGTAAAAATATAAACAAGATTTTTTACGCTAAAATCTAAAATACTATAAAATTTTAATAAATGAACCCTTAAAAATTATTTATATTGCTGCAGTTATGAAGATGATATTTTATATTGGTGAACTGGTAATGACTTGATTTTTTATTATATGATATATATCATATAATTAGTTAGATTTAAAATTTATTCTGTACAAAATAAGAAAATCTATGAACTTAGATATCCAATTTTATATTAATTTGATAGACAATAGAATTAAAATAAAAGAAAAATTATATTTGAAATTATGTTTTATTGAATATTATATAATAATTATTATAATATAAATAGTTATTTGTTTAATTACAACATTAAAAGTTTGTCTTGTTAAAGTTGTTTAGAAACTTTTTAACTATTATTCTCTTATTTTCCTATTTTTAACACTTTTGTGAACATCATTTCCTCCGACACTTATGCTTAGTTCCTGTCTGTTATTAATTCTAATATTAACTCCAATTTATACTGCTACATTTTATAATTTTATTTAAAATTAATACGGTATTAGAAATACTGTAGTACTAAATCTATAAATAAACTGCCTTATATAGTACTGTATTTGCACAATATATAATTTTAATTATAAATACCCAAATTATTGAATATAATACATATTATTTTAATTAATAATATTATTATTTTAATATTAAATCAAGAATTTAAAACTTTATAATTTTTAGTTAATATTATTTTTAGATTTTATATTATGTTTTAAAAATTATTGGATATAAAATAGATTTAAAAAACATTTTAAATTACACATGAAATTAGTTTATTAAATAAAATTAGATATTAAATGAGTTAAAATTTTTACTTGTTTTGTCAAAATTTGTTTTATAACTTTGATATAAAAAATTGTATCTTAATACAAACGGAACTGGAGTGTAAAATTCCGAAATTAGTTCGTGTTAATTTGACTACGAAATTGAATTTCAACCAAATAATCCAATTAATTTTTTATTTTCAATTATTATTTATATATAAAATTATTTTAAAAACAATTTATAATTAAATTTAGTAAAAACTAATAACGTATAAAAAATTAGAGACAATACTATGCAAATAAAATGTTTATTTTAAAAGTCTTTTAAAAAATAAGCTTACTATTATTTAATTATTTTATAAGGTATATACAGTATATAAAAAGCACAAATCTTTCTACTCTAATTTAATTAGCTAGATAGCATCAGGGAATTGTTTTTGTAAGCATGGTAAATTTTGAAACTCTCCAAAGGCCTGAATTGACACTTTTGTGTTTGATTTTTGCGAATGAGATTCATATGAATTAAGCGCCGATTGTTTGGTCCGATAAGCGCATGCATTGACTCAATGAATGTGAGCGCAAATCAATCAAAAGTTCGGATTGAGTTGAGACCCGAAGTGTATGTCATTTCATAGCGATTTGGTTCCGCCGTAAGAGTGAAGGCGAACGAGAAGTGCTATTCTCTGTATTCGCTCTTCTCATCGACTGATCGCCAACTTTTGCTGCATTTGTTCGCATTCTTGCCTCGCGTTTGAATCGATGAGAATTTTCAGCTAAACTTTATGACAAAGAATGCGCGAAAAATACTTTTTCGTATTTATTCCTTAAAAGCATTCTTCTTATGATTGCATTTGGATTTTGTTTTGCGTTTCGTCCGAAAGATTCAAAATCATTGTTTGCATATCTTCTCGCCTTCAATGCAAATATTGTATCAATACGTGTAATGCATTTCCGCAAACACACACAACTCACTGCCAGATGTGCACAACACCATTGCCTGCCTGGCCTGCCATGCCTGCCATCCCTGCCATGTCTTGCCCACCAACCACACCAACCATAACCATAAGCCCCGAAAAAGCAATTCATTCGTTTCAACTGTCAATACATAAGTGTTTCAATGATTTTGTGGCAAAAATATCAATTTTGTTGCTTATATTCAAAACACTTAAACATTTGGAGTGAAGTGAAGCCAATAATAAACTGGAATCAGAACAGCAATAATGACACTAAATATTATGCATTTTTGGCTAAAATTCTTGTTTCAGACGAAACGATTGCAAAACTATTAACACTAATAATATATACTAACAATACGTTGTCGTTGAGTAGAGTCTAAACCAATTTTGATATCGGAATTGATTTTCGAGAGACCGTCGACTCAGTTAATGAATATAGAATTTGTGCGTCGAATACACTCGACGTAATGAATCGGTTTTGAAACAAAATCACATTACAGTATATTCAGTACACAATATACAGTATATTTTTGTCGATTGAGTTTATGGGCCAAACAAATACAAGCGAATACATCGTCGAATCGATTTGTTTGCAATCCGTTCCCTTCAATAGCCTCAGTTCGGATGCAATCCCTGTGCCCTCTCTATTGATGGATTGCCGGAGCACTCGACTCCTAATGCCAGTTCAATAATTGCTTCATCTTGCTCATTTTTCATTTATCACTCTTAACCAAAACTATTTAGAGTAGAAATTTTTAGTTTTTAGAAATTGTTCTTTTATTTTAATTTTTAGGGTTTGGTCCAAATGAGGCCAAACCGTAAATTTAGTTATTTTTAAAAATTATAAAATAAGAGATTTTCCCACAAACTTAAGATACATATCTCTCAGGAGTTTCCCAGAAAACTATTTTGTTACACATTCTTGTTTTATCTCTTTATATTTTTTTGTTTTGTAATGCAGTACTTCAAATCTGATCTTAATACAAAAATATAGTATTAAACAAATTTATATATTAAAAGCTTTAAATGCTCTGCCGTTTGATTTTATTATTGTAAACTAGATTGTTTCTATCTTAAAATACTTTTTCCATTTAAATGAGATGTTGAATGAAAATATTTGCTAAATTTGTATTGACTTTAAAAAGCTTTTTATTTATTAAAAAGAACTACAGCCTATTGTGCCATGCTAATGTTTACGTCGTTTTAAAAATTTATTCTATTAAAGTCCATCTTTTTATTCTATTTAATAAATAAAGCTTACGATGGAATAATGTTGTTTGAACTAAATTACAATGTAATTTTTTTTATTAAGTCTTTTTAGAAATATTTAAATTTTTTATTTGAATTGTTTTTGTTTTACTTCATTACAATGCTTTGAATTTAAATTATTTTCCATTTAGTTCATTAAAACAATGATTAGGTTTTTATTATAAAAGTTTATATAAATAATTAAAAACTCATTTTTATTTGAACCAGTTACACCTACTGATCTAGCAGATTTTTTTTTATTTCTTTTAATTGTGTTTTATTATTTAAATATTTTTTCGCTGTTGTTTTGTCTTATTATTAAACTAAAAATTCAATAAGATAATATTTTTGAGACATTCTAATTTTAACCTCTAACGTCAAAATTAATTAATAAATTTTATCATTAATTGACAGATAAAACAAAATATGAGAATTTGCGCAGAAGTGACAGAATAGACAGCTTTCAAGAACTAAAGTCTAGTAATAAAATCAAAAACTTCTAACATTTGCGTTATAGCACTACTATTTATACAGTAAATATTAAATTTCTTGCATACCTAATATTTTCATACAGTAATGAAAATTTATTTAGTTTTTAAAAGTCTAAATAAACGTTTAATATGATATATTTTGAAATACTTTTTTTTTAATATAGTCAAAACCAAAATAATATTAAAATTAACATGCTTAAATTCTCAAATATTATTTAAAGTATGTATTTTTAAAAGTGATATTTAAGTAATAATTACAATTATATTCTAAAAGTAACTAATCTTTTAATTATACATTTTAAATTATTGATATTGATTTTATCTTTATGGCAGCCAAATGTACTGTACAAATATATTGAGTTTACTTCCACTTATATATTCAATTAAAACATTCTTAAATTTCGTGTTTTTATTCAAATGATCTACGGGTTAAATTAAATTACCGTATCTGTAACTGTGCTAATTATTGATAAATAAACATAAATATATCTAATAAAAATATTATAATTTGAAAGAAGCTTTTAAAATATTAGAAAAATGATGATATTTTTATGCATTTTGAATTTAGTATAAATATATAAATATAATTATTTAAATTTGATTAAATTTTATAGAAGTTTTATTAAAAGAATTAAAAATATTCTTATATAAAGTGTGATTCCTTTTATGCGAGAAATTGTTACAAATTTTAAGAATAAAATTTGAGAAAATTTTATTTTTTAAACTAATTAATAAAATTAAAGAGTTTCTGCAAAAGATTGCTATTGTATAACAATTGCTTTTAAAGTAACAAATAAGTTGTATATAAATTTTAGCTAGATATAAATGGGCTTAAAATTAAAGAATTAAATTTCAATGAAAGCATAAATAAAATATTTTATCATGAGAATAAAAGCAATTTAATATAAATTGTTAAAATATGAATAAAAAAGTATTCAAACTAGTTTGTATAGAAATTCTATTCTGCATAAATATTAATTTTAAAATCACGCTAACCATAGAAAAATATTATTGAATTGTTGGGAAAATATTTAGTATGATTAATATTTTTGTTAATATCATAAATAGCATGATTAAATAAAACTAAAGCAAATTAAGAGCTCAGTTTGATATTTACGGGAATTAATTGCAGTAATAAATTGTATTGAATGACAATATTAGGAGAATTTTAATGTTTAAGTTGTTATACAATCGCAACGCACTGTCGGCTGAATAGCGTTTCGGCGAAAACAGTGTTTGTCTACTCGTTATGCAATCGCTTTTCGTACGTCTATTCGAAGAACACGTTTGCGTTGGGTATGAGGCGAAGGCATAGACTTGTCGCACAACTAGCGCTTTACGTACGGCTGGGGTCACACTCAGGTCACTCCCCTTTCCTCGAGATTTGGTTCGAAATTGAGGTCAAAAGCCTTTGAGTGATAAAATTCTTACCTCTCGTCGACTCACCTGTCTATGCGATGCACAGTTAGATACGGAACGGCACTACGAGTGCACTCCTCTAACTCAACAAATACCTATCGCCGCGAATAACTTACACAGTATTTGCTTTTTATTCACATTTATTATACATCTAATTCTCGCCTAAAACTCAATTTCAGTTCTAATTAATGATTGTTTGAAATTAATAATTGGTTTCGAAAAAATTATTTTTCAAAAACATTGAAATCGATTTAATTGATTATATATTCTAATGATTTGAACTAAATTTGGCGCAAAATCCGCGCGAAAAATATACATGAAACTTTGAGTTGAATTGAAACGCGTGTGCTCGTATTAATTAGAATGTTGGTTTTAAGGTGACAATGACAGTCCAAGCAACTCGTATTCAGTGCTGCGATCGAATAGCACCGGCACTAACGCGAACGGCATTACACCGAACGTCTCCTCGTCCTCATCGTTCACATACTCGTCGAGACCGCCAGCGATAAGAAGTAATTCCAGCAGTAGTTCACTCGTAGCCAAAGATGATAAGAAGGAGCGCAGGATTTCGGGGGTAAGTCGTCAATGCCTTCCCTACCATCGCCACCACGTTCTCGGTTCCGACCGTATCGTATAAAAACATATTTATACTGTTAAAACATTCGCATAAAATAATCAGCTTAATTTTTGACGCATTTACACCTTTATAAAAAATATTCAATCTACATAAAGCTGCATTAAAATTCGTGCTCTAATTCAATTCAATTATTCAACAATTTTTTACATATAAAAACTTAAACTTAAACTTAATCCTAAAAACTTATTTCGCATAAAATTGCAAATAATATAAAAAAAATTAATGTTTTACTTGTGTTTTAAATATATGTTATATATTTTTTATATTATAAACCCTTTTTAAAAATTAATATTGATCATGCTCATATTGATCAAGCCATAAAATACTGTGTATTGTTGAGTGACATATGTTTTAATAAATGGTTAAACAGCCATTGCAGCAATTTTGGCAGTTTTAGGTCAAATTTTTTTCATTATCCGAATCCGAACTTAAATAACACTTTAATAATAATTAAAATTTTATTGAATATAAAAAGAATATTATTTCGACCATTCGAGCCATTAGGGCGAGTGCTTTGGTGTGCTTTATGTCTCTCATTATATGCATTAAAAGATTTTGTTCCGAAGCTTTGCGCTAACGATCGAAAATAACAAATTACAAATTTATGCATTGAAATATTTATATTTATTTATTTTCTGCATTTAGTCTGCATAATACCCGATTGTAATATTAAATAGGAAATTTAAGCTATTTTAAATTAAATTTAATACGAAATTGCTGAAATAGAAAAATAAATTCAAAAATAATAATTTCTAACTGGTTAAAATTATTTTTAAAAGATAATTATAACTCTAAAACAAAGTTATTTACAAATAAGATTGTTTAGCACAATTAAAGACAATTATTTGTTTCTAAACAGAAATAAGTTATAGTATTACTTTAAATAATAGTGTTATATAAAAAAAAATTATGAAATGCAAATTTATAATATTTAAGCTTTCTGGCTATCTGATAAAAGGTTTTGCATTATGCATTCTACTTTTTGTTAGAAAACAAAATTGTCGACGGCATTAGATAATTTTTTATGTATATGTAATCGTATAAGAAACAGAGCAGTATCATTTAATAAATATATATTTTTATTATTAAATTATTAATTCAACTTTTTATCGGAATATAATATAATTTTGCATGTAATCTTAGTGTAATTTAGTGATAGGAACGATTTGCATAAAATGAAATTATTAAAATAATATAGTACAGTAATGCCATAGTTTGTTAAATTTAAGTACAGTATTAAACATTAATTTTCTTTTGTTTGAATTTATATTAAACAATACAAAAAAAAATAGTTACTTAAGTATAGTCACTCTATCAAGTCGATACTAAATAAATAAAATCAATTTTGCCAGTATAAAATACTATAAATGTGAGTTATTTAATATATTAATTAATTATATTTGCTTAATAAAAATATGCTTTCAAAAAAGTATATTTTTAAAAATTTTATTTTGTAATGATTATGTTTAAACAGAGTTATTACATCAACAATTAAATGATTAGTTATATGTAGTTATACTAGTTAGATATTATATATAATGGTTGTTATTTTATATATTATACTTGTGGTATAAGTTAGTGCATAAAATATTAGAATTTATATTAATATTTTTTGCATATTCTTCGATATATAAAATAAATTTAAAAATATTTTTGATGTTATATACAGTATACTCTGTATGCACTAAAATGGGTGAAAATAATTGAAATAAACTAAACAAATAATATGACTGCAATAATAATAATAAATCTAGCGCTAATATTAACAATCAACTAATCGATAAACACATATCAAAATTATAAATATAATTTTTAAATTATTAAAACATTTTAATGAATTATACTTGTTAGAATACAAAATTTCTTAAACAAATCTAATCCGTATACTTAACTTTAATATAACAAAATTAATGAATTTATAAGAAATCTTAATATAATATAACAATTAAACAAACGATAACTACCAATAATATGCAGTATATTTAGTTGTATTTATTACAAAATCGTTTTTGAGAAAACTTTTCTAAACTCAAAATGCAAAAGAATGCTTAAAATATTGTAATATAAAACGTTTTTGTAATATAAAATACTATTTTTATATTAATTTTTTTTATAAAATCAAAATTTGATTTTTAGAACGTTTTTAGTTCGGAATAAATTCGACTCGATTTCACATTTTTCTCCAATTCTTGTAGACATGCCTTCACTTCCAATGAAATTTTAAAATAATGTAATATTTAAAAAAAAGTTAACATTTGTTCGATACCTGTGTTTGAAAAGAATGAGATTTTTAGGTTTAAAATGAACGGTATTAAAATTAGAACCAAAGCTAGACTTTATTTATACTTCGAAAATAATTGTAATTAAGTTTTCATTAAAAATTTGCAGTTTTATTATGTTTAATGAATTTATCATAATTGTATTATATTAAATGTAAAATTCTAGTTAAAATATGTAAAAATGTTGATTTATATATTTATTATAGATATTTGAAGGGTTTGTTTAATCCTGTTTAAATCATTAAACGTTTGCGTTTTTATATTTACTGCAATTATAAAATGGAGTAAAAATAAGAAATAATAATTTATTTAAATACAATTGAATTTTCGAATTTAAAAAATTGCATTTTTAAGTCACCGCCTCTTCACTGCTTTTTAGCCTTTTATCACATCTGATGACTCAAAAGCCTCACACAAAGTGATATAATTGTTCTTAAAATGTGATGTTTGGGCGATAAGCATGGCAAATTTTAATACATATTAACGACTTAAATTCAGTTGTGATAATTTTTATTAATTGCAATGAGTGGGAAAATCTTGGATTTTAATTTTACTAATATTACTTTATATATTTCTTGAGTCAAGTTTAAAATATTTCATAAAATACAATATGTGTATTTTATATCTTATCACGTTTAAATTCAAGGAATTTAGATAGCTTATTTTGCTAAAACTATTAATTTAAATGCGTCGTTAAATTAAGCTGATTTTTAAGTAAATTAACATGATTTTAACTATTATGTTAGACTTAATTAAATGCGAATTTTTCAAGGTAAAATATTTATATATAAAATAAAATATTAAAATACTGCATTGATAGTTTGCTTTAATTCTTAAAATTTTTATAATTTCTCAAAATTTTTATTATTAAAAATTCGGAAAAATGCAAATGAAATGAAATTTGAATTTTAAATTGAATTTCTAAATCAGAAGTTTGACGTCAATTACGATTAATCAAAATTATTTGCAAATTAAGCGATCAGTTGCCAAATATAATTGACATTATCTCGGATTACATCAATTGATCCAAATTGTGCTCAAATTGTTGGCTCGAAAAATGTGGTTAAAGAAAGAATTTTATTTAAATAAGTCTGAAAAACAAAAACGATTTTATCATGAAACTAAGAGAACAAACTAAATGATAATGAGCAAAAAGATCTGGTTGAGGTTTATCCTAAAAAATCAAACATCTCTTATCTGAATAGCAATCTTTGATTTATATCAAAATAATTCGATATTTCAATTGATATGAAAATTAATCGCTTTTATAGTCGAGTTTTGGACTCAATTCTCAAATTGAGACTAAAATGAGAAGTAATTCAAACTCTTCTTTAAACGTCTGATTCGATGACCCGAATGACGAAACGATAGAAACGAACAAATAGTTTGAAATCGAGTTAATTGAATGAATCGATTGAAAAGAATTCGTTGTTTTTCTGTTTCCTATAGTCTTTCAAATTGATATAAATTAAAGCCATTTATTGAACGAAAAGTAAATCTATATTTGAGTTAATATCTCGAGTTTTGATATAACGATAATGTGTTTGCGTTCGTAATAACCGTATTATCTCTTCTTCTCTCCCTCTCTCTCCCGCTCGCGCTCTCCCGTTCCCCGCACTGGCTGCTTGTGTCGGCGTGTGTTGGCTTGTGTTGGGCAGAGTCAGCGGCACAGGAGGGGAGCGCTAATGGTCTCGTGTGAGAATCTCTTGGCTGATAGCGAGCTATTTGGGTCACACGACGGCTCACTCAAGGGCTTCAAGAGCCGGCAGAGCGCCAACAGAAAGAGCGGCGGCATCTTCTCGAACCCATTCAAGAGCGACCGCGAGAAGATGGATCAGCTCACCGACCTACTTAACCTCTACGGCCAGACCGGCATTCCCGAGCAGTCGGGTCTGCTCACGTTCTGCGCGGGCAGCGACGCCCGCGACGACAGCGCCGACATCTACTACCTGGAGGAGCACTGGCAGTCGATAGTGGCCAACAGCGAAGAGTTGCCGAAACGGGTTCAGAACCAAAACGACGCGATTTGGGAATTACTTCAAACAGAAGTTTTTTATTTGCGAAGACTTAAAGTCATTACCGATCTGTTCCTCTCATGTCTGTGCAATCTTCAGAGCGAGTGCTTACTTAATGAGGTACAGTATTCCAGCCCTTTCTTACCCGAGCCGTACGGCTAATAGGCTTTTAGTCGACCCAATGTAAACACACTGTTAAGCCCTTAGCCCTTATAATCACTGCCCACTCAATGATTAATAAATAATTGACTTTTTTTTCTAAAATTAACTCTTCGTTTAGTCCACTATTTGCATGAATCGATTGAAGCGTTTTTTGCGAATATTTTGATTTCGGAATAAATATTTGATTATTAGAAATATTTGATGAACTGATAATTTAGCGCTACTTTAGCTCATCATTAATATTAATTGAGTGCTCTCTCTCTAATTGCCAATACATTGGTTTTGCCAAATGTTAGGTTAATTCGCTTTTGATATTACAGTAGAGAATAATATAAACAATAATTTCTACTTTGAATAATATGGCCAACAAAACAAATGTTTGCAAAATACAAAATACATATTTAGTTTTCGTCGACAAAATTGCAATTTCATATTGATTGGCACAGACGAGAAAATCCGAATATAGTTGCATGATAATTTATCAAAAAAGTTTGATACTGTATATAGTTCGAAACATAAACCAGGAATTTGTTGTCTAAAGCAAAGAATTAAAAATACATCTTATAAAATCTTGGCTTAATTTTAGAGCAGGTTTTCAGTGAAAACAGTGACTTTTGAGAAAAATTGAATCAGACATTGGGAAAAAATATTAGATTATTTATCATGAATATTCTTAGAAAAATACATTATTTTTTCAAAATGCTTTAATTAAATTATTAAGCCGAGTGTTACGGAACATACTCAACAAAATCTAATATATTAGATAAATCCGAGTTTTTGTAAAGCAAGTTTTTACTATATTTTTTGATATTATATTTATTGATTTGCATCGATTCACACGAATAGTTCGCGTAATATGTTGTTTGTCTCGACTCTCGAGTACTCGACTCAATAATACTTGAGTGCGAAAGCAAGTGAGGAATTCCTTTGCCATTAAGCACTATATACTGTACTATTTGTGCAAAAAAGAGCAAAAGTTCGTTCAATTTGTTAGACAAGTAGACGAGAGATGAGTTTTGCCACAAAAACAAAACTAAACAAAACTAAACAAAATCGAGTTTATTGTTCCAAATGCTAATCAAAATGAGAGGAAATACTGTAAATACAAGAAAAGACGCGTTTAATACACATCTTGTAGTGAAATGAGAGAAAATAGATTCGCATTACAAATGACTTAAATCGAGAATTTAAAGCCGAATAACGCAAATCATGTCTAAAAGTAAGGATCACAACACTTAGAGGACTATACTGTAGGTAAGGCCTACTGCGTGTTGTGAGGAGTGATAGGAGTAGTGATAAACACATTTATTCCGACTCTCTATTCAAAACGTACCATATATTGCATTTCGAGTGCATTATAAAGAATCCATTCACTGATTATCTTTAAAATTCTGTTTACATTTTATTTTTGTTAACACACATTGTACGCAGAATTTTCGCTTGAATTCAAATCAAGTTTAAATAATTTATCTTGATCGAATTACATAGACGCGTAGAATTTGCGATGATAAATCTTATTAAATGATTTGAGTGCTCTGATTAGAATATTTGAGCTAGTTTACTACCCAGTTTAAACGTCAGTAATGCAGTGATTGATTTGCTCGCGAATGGTGAATGTAAAACAATTCTTTGCAAAATTAACATTTTTCAAAAAAGAAAAACAGCTAGTTAGTTTTTAGAAATAAATTTTCAAAAACAAACTAAACTCAGTAACAAGAAAATATTGAATTAAATTATGTAATAACTTGTATAAAGTGTGAGACTGAATATAAGCAATTAGAAAGAATGATTAAACAAATAACTAACATGATAACTAACTATGGCTACATGGTGAATTCGTAGATCGATACGACGAAGATGTTCAGCAATATAGGCGAAGTGAGTGCCGCGAACCAGCAGTTCTGGATCGAGCACTTGCTTCCAATGCTGAACTACGCCCGAGAAACCCATCAGCCGCTCAATCCGCTGCTCATGAAAGACGGCTTTCTTTTGGTACGTCATTCCGATTTGCATTGTCAACATTAAACTTAAAATGAGATTGCTTCTTTTGCTTATTCTTTTCGCTCCTATTCTATTGCGAAACATTAAATTAATTGCATTTTGTTGTCGTTTTCTCTGCCTTTCGATTGAACAGTTCGATCAGATATTCCATCCGTACGTCAAGTATTGCTTAGAACACAGCACTTGTTTACAGTATGTGAAGGAAAAACATAAAGAGAATGAACTTTTCAAGACCTATGTTGTCGTACGTATACCTATCATATAATACCAAACATATTATACATATATAGACTATATCATGTATATTGTCTAATATTTATATTGCAATACACGTTGAAATAATTGGCATCAAAACATGGTTATTAATGTTTCGAATCTATTTCTCGACAATTATCCTGGCCGAATATTCTCGTGGAATATAGTGGTGCGAAACGCACAAGGATTGCGAGCGATTACGTTTGATGGACTTATTAGTCAAACCTATGCAACGCCTAACTAAGTATTCGCTACTTCTTAAGGCTATACTCAAGAAGACTGACTCCGAAGAACAAAAACTTGCGCTGAAAAGAATGGTATTTTGATTGCATCTCAAAATTATCACTAAATATTTACTTATGCTAGAATAAAACAAACATGGTATATAATTTATTAAATATCTTCAATGCAACGAATTTAATTAAATACTAAATAATATATTAAATATAAAACCAGAGGTTTATAATGAGATCTAATGCTTGGTTTGGGATTTGAGCCATGACTGGCATACAGTTCTTGAAAGCCTTAGTAATCCTAGAATTGAAAACTTTTGTGTCTATACCCCAGTCTAGCCATAAATCGGCGCATCTTCTGAACCTCTGCTCTAAAAGCAATTTAATGATAACGTCTTTGAGATGTTTAAACTTTTTCTGCAATATATAGTTTATTTGTTAAAATTACAAACTCTAAAATTATATTCGAAGTGCAATAGAATTAATTGCATGAGAATTGATGTAAAAGTGAATTAAATCGAAGAAAAGCACTAAAAGGTTGTGTTTGCGGAACAGAACGAAAGTGTCGAGCGGTTTGTGTATGGAGTGGACGCGACGCTCCGTCGGCAACACGAACAGGAAAAGCTGTCTTCTATAGTGACCCGAATCGAGAGCTACGACGCGATCGAGTCGAACAACGACGAGGCCGATAGGGTATGTGTGCCACTCATGCACTCATAAACACTTGATTTGACACGAGTTGGCAATTGTGTGTAAATAACGGCAAAACATTGCTCTATTTGTTCGGTAGTTATTGAAAGAGTACATACATCTGGACCTAACGCAGCCAATGCACGGCTGCTCTACGCACTTCATCCGACACCTGCTGGTCGAGGGTTCTCTCAAACTGAAGGACTCGTCTGCGAGCAAAGTCGACGTCCACTGCTTCCTCTTCACGGATCTACTACTCGTATGCAAATCTGTTAACAAGAAGAGCGGAGACAGAGTGCGGGTCATCCGCCAGCCCTTCATCATTGACCGGGTGGTGACCCAAGAGCTCAAAGACGGCAGTGGTTTCATACTCTTGTACTTAAATGAGTTCAGAGTCGCGAACGCTATACTAATCCTATACTCGAGTGACACGAAGACATGGCTTGACTACATTCGAAAGGCACAGGACCTCTACCGCCACACCAAGAATATATCGGTTGCTTCGGAAGCACCCGAAGTGACATATTTCCGCAATTTGGAAGAGGACGAGGACTATGACTTCCCGTCAATGGCACTGTTGGCCGCGTCGCGCAACTCCCCGCGCAGTTCGAGCCGTTCGAGTCTTGTTCACTCGCACAGCGGGTCGGTTGACATGAGTGATGCGAACACTTCCAACAACTCTCTCGCAGTGATAGCACCCGTGCCGACGCCGAATCTGCTGCAGACCGACTACCCTCACCCTCCCCGCGCCGTCAGCTTTGAATTGGGAGAACTGCGGAACCCGAGTCTCACGGTTGAAGACTTAGAGTCTTTCGGTCGGTCGCAGAGCGTTGAGAATCGCTCTCCGATTGCAATCTCCGTTACGTCTCCCCGACCCGAGAGGAGAGCCTTTCTGCTCCGGAACGTCAAAAACAACAGTTCTGGTGCTCCTCATAGTCAGTATTACCCAAATACTCTGTCAGTAGCCGTGCCATCCAATTATATCCCGACCGCTGACCCGAAACTTGGCTTCAAATCCCCGCCACCTCTTCCATCAATTCAAGTACCGCCGCCGTCGTCGCCAACCAAATCCATAACTGTAGCCACAGTCCGCACATTACCTCCTCGTCCGACGTCGCCTACATTTCTAAGCCGTACTTTGCCTATGAATGCAAATAAGCCGCCGCTCCTCAAGACTAAGAACATATCCGGCCTATTGACGCATTCGGCGCCGGCCAGTGAAGGCCCCTCTCCTGTACATAGTCTCGACAATGAGTCTCAAAACGAGGTTTTAGCGCATCATTCGTCCAAATCTGACGAATCGATTGACGCGAATGTTATTGACCAGCAGTTTGAAGATCCCGAAGCCCTTAAAAGTCGGCCGAACCAGAAGAGGACGGGCAGAAGCGCAGAGCGCAGGTACCACACGGCCGACTCGATAGAGCACATGAAGAAAGAGAAGGACTCGTCGATCCATAAGCGTCTTTCGTGGAACTACGGCCAACAGGGCCAGACCCACGGCCACAAACCGATTCCTTCGCATTGCGAACGCATTCTATGCAACAAACACTTCAACAAATGCTTGAGCTCTGAGTCGGTCTACAGCTCGAGCGGCTTCAGCAGCACTGGTTCGGTGCCCCTCAGCGTCGGCAGTTCCGAATGCGAACAGTGCGGAGTCGACATTCTCGACCACATCGAGGAGATGGACGCCTACTCGGACGCACCCGCAGTCACGTCCGGCGACCACAAGAACCCGAACTACTCGGAAATGGGTTCGGACGCCGAGTGCGAGCCGAAGTCGAACCCGAATGCGAATATCTCGAACTCGAACATCAAGATCGACATCAGCGAAGTGAAGGACGGCATCTCTTCCGTGCAGATCCGCGTCGGTGGAGCGCTTCCGGCCAAACCGACAAAGGCTGACCTGAAGAAGATGAAGGAGTTTCTGCTGACCAGTTATAATGTCGAGTCTTCGTAAGTATTGCTCTTTTCTCAACACTTTCCGATCGTTTGTTGCACTAAAAGCAAACATTTATTCCCAAAACTATACTTAAGTTGAATTAAAATGCGAACAAAAATACTTAAACTTTTCCCTAAACTCTAAACCCAATCAATAGTTTGTTTGAAACTCTATTTACGTACAGATCGTCTGCAGAGTATTGAGAAGTTTTCACAATTTGCATACAATTTACCCAAAAAAAGTAATTTAAATTTTATTTATTATAAAGCTTTTAAAAAAATAACAGTTTAAACTAAACTAACCATCTATTATTTATCTAAAATGATCTAATCTTATATAGAGTGGGAAAATGTTTTTGTAGAGACTAATAGCAAATTGACTAATGAGTCGTTTTCTACATTTATGCCATTCGTTCATTAATTCTGATTATTCCCTTTGATATGTTATATATAGAGAGGTTTGACCGCATTATCTGATAATCGATAAGATTGTGATAAATACATCGACGTCTGGATAACAGACCTCTCGTATCGCGTTTGGAAAATGAGGCGAAAAATGTTGCAAAAAATTGATGAAGACTTTGGCTTTGGCTTTGGCTTTGGCTTTGGCTTTGGCTTTGGCTTTGGCTCCGGCCCTCGCGTATGGCATAACAAATGATTTGAGATTCACAGCAAACGACTGCCTCTTTGACGGCTAACTCGACTCAAAAGCGAATATCAATTTCCGCTAAAGGATGGCATGAAAACGACATTCCAATCGAAATAGTTGTACTCCAACTCAATCTCCATCTCAAGCACTGTATGGCTAACTCTACCGGTTTGTCAGCCGTAGGCGCACTGACTGTCCGCTTATATCGATAACCATTGGGTCCACTCTTTCAGCTAATTATTTATGCGATCTTTAGATTCGATTAATTGCTTTCATTTCGATTACCTTTTTTAAAGTTTAATGTCAAAACAAAAGTTATGAATCTTTTTATATATTCAGATTATTCTTGTTATTATCGAATGTTTGAAACCGCTAATTCCAAAAGTTTGATCGTAAGCAAAAATGATCAGGTTAGATTTTACTAAAATCAAATACTAAAGCCCATGATTTAAATGAAAATTTGTTTTAAGAATTATTAATATATTTTAATGATTGCAAACTCGATCTTCGCTTAATATATATGTCTTAAAAATATTAGAATGAGCTATTATTAAATTAAATTAAGAATAAATCTATTACATTGTAGCTTGGACACTAAATTATTAAGAGCACAGATATATTGCTTTTTGGGAGTAAGAAATGGTCTTGGAAATTGATTTTGCTCGATTCTATCAGGCCACTATTCATACAACCAGATACATTTTAATTTCCGATCAAACTTCTGGCATAAATCGTTTTTTGCTGTTTAGTATTGAAAATGTAGTTTATTTTATTCGCCGATTGTTATGCGAATAAATGGATATTTTATGTAAAAATTTCTAACTTTTTTCTGCAATCATTTGCTTTTTTTCGATTCTTTTCAATTCAGTTCATGTAATGAAACGATTCGATTCGTCGGCTCTTTATTTCGACAAATATTTTAAATATTAATATAAAGCGTAAAATAGAGAAATGCATTTAATTTTGCAAAAAGCGATAAATATAAATCTCAAAAATAAACATTATTTATAAAAATTTTTTGATAAACTGCTAAACTTTGTTCAAAACACATTTTTTCTATAAAAATCAATTTGAAATTACATTGCTTCTACCTATGCCTTTACTGTACAATTAACAAAATGCTTACGTTTTGCTTTCGTTAAGCTTTCTATAAGTGCTAAAGAAAATTATTTCTCTTAAAAATAACTTTTCTTTTTTGTAAAATTATTTGTAAACTTAGTTTTATTTGTTACAAAAAATTAGCCTGCAATTTGATCTCACAATTAAAAAAAGATTACATTTCAGAGAAAAACTTATCTTTTCTTTTCTATTTAATGATTTTAAAAACAGACTTTTAAAGCAAACATTTGATCTCTAATATAAATACATGAATTGTGAGATCAAACGTGGTTTAGAAAAATTATATTGTTCATTCAATCATATGTTATACTATCATTAAACTAAAAAAAGTTTAGAATCTATGTAAAAATTTTTATTAGAATTTTTTAGTGCCTATAAAATTCGAAAAGCGTTGTAAAAAGTGTTGAAATATTATTATTTCATAAAAACAAAAAATAATTTTTTTGTGAAATTAAAAGCAAGAAATTGTAAATAAAGTATTTTCAAACTTATCATTAGTTGTATAATAATGTCTAAATAGCCTATCGATTGATTACTGAATACTGTATATCAAAAATTTAAAACAAAAATATTAATATTGAAATAAAAAATAAGTTGTATTTACAAAGTTTGTTGTTTTGTTGAAAATCATTATTAAATTGAATTTTTGTAAAAATAGCCCAAAAGCTGTCGAAAAGTTAGAATTTTGCAGTTTTTATATATCTGTTAACTTAAATCGACTGCAGGCCTAATGTGATGCGAAAACAAGTGAAACGGTTTTGAACAGTACAATCGTAAGTTGTGACAGTAGGTTGTAGAATCGAGAATTTGGAACATGCCAAAATTATTGATAGCTGACTCATAGCGATCAGTTGAATGAGTCGACGACTTATTGTTTAGTTTTAACGATTTGAGTGAGAAATGCACGGCTGGTGTCCGACAGTATGAAAGATAAATTGCCTTTCATTAGACGGTTTGCCAAATGGGCTCATGTTTTACAAATTTGACAAAACAGTCGACAAATTGCTCCTCAGATCCGATGGGAGAGAGCGGGAGGGAGAGAGAGCCGTCGAAGTTCGCAATATTGATATACCGATCAACTGTCGCTTTCACGTGTCCGTCGCTCACATTTATAATTTAAGATTCTTTAATCATTTATTATTACAACGAATAATTTATTCTCCGCTGCAGTTCTCAATCGATTGAGACATTCTGTTTGACACAAACTTTTGTCAAAACACTATTCAATACTTTTGTTGTACTATTGAACCGAGAATTAGAAAAAAGGCAAACAGTTATTAGGAATGTTTATCCGGAATAAATTGAAAAAATGAAATAAATAATAACAACAAATCCTAAACTAATGGTAAAAATATTCGAGTCTTATCCGTGTTATGAATGAGAATTCAGAAAAGATTATTGAAAAACATCTCTTTTTTAATAAAACAATTGTTGTCCGACTTATACGTTGTAATCGTAATTCTTTGAGACGATATGGGAATCAAAATAAACTGATTGTTAATCCATCGCTCGATCGCCCCCTCAATGTCGCTGACGTTTAGACCACAAATAGGATCCATATTTCGCCCGTTTATACACTAAAACTTTAAATTTTTCATGTTTAAAACCAACCTCCCTTATATGTTTAAATCAGTATTATTTTAAATCGACTTGCAAAAGTATCATGTAATTTTTAGCAATGCTTGATAACATTAGACAGCTTGAATTAAATAAAAATAAATATAGAATATTGTAAAACAAAATATGGCTTGTATAATTTTGTTATTACGATAAATTAATCTCATCAAAAGCATATAGAAAATTCAAATTTATTCCAATAGTTTATCATGCATAACAATATATTCGTTCTAATTAGCGTAATCTCAAAAATTAATTTCTACCTAAAACTCGATAAAAATCAATATTTTCTCAAATTATTTAGTCTTTGTTTTCGATATAAATTTCAATTTCAAAATGAATTATAAATGTAATAATTGAAGGCATCATCACTACCACACCCGACGGATAGAGAGCTCTATGGGTTGAAGAGCTTATATATTGCACCGGAATTCTCGTCAGTAAATGAGTCCAATATCGCACATATAGTTAGTTCGGCGACTCTATACGCCTTACCTCCGGCTCTAATACGGCGACAAATTTGTCGAAATAATGGACAAAATTTGCTAATTTTTAATTAATTTGGCAAAAATAAACTAGTATAGCTTTTGCAGAATATTAGAGTTTAAATTGAATAGTTTTATGATGATTCTTCAAAATCCACTCATCTTCTCAGTGCTTGATTGGAGTAAAATATCGACAAATTTCGAAGGATTTGCAAAAAAGTCAAACAAAAAAATTTAATGTTTTTATGAATAATTAAAAACAATAATCGTATGAATTATAACTAAATATTATTATTGCAGCGAAAAAAGGCTTTTATAATCAGTTTTTGTTTTATCAAAGTTTTAGATACAATAGAATTATATTAATAACAGTTACTCTTAAACCTCAAGTTTTACTTAAGAGTAGATTAATAGTCGTTTAGAATGAGTTCTCTTCGCAACAAATATGACATTTCGTAGTTATAATAGTGTTTTTAATTCGTAATTAATTAGGTTTTACTGCATATAATCAGAATTATATGAATCGAAGAGTTGTTTTTGAAATGAAAATATAGAGAAACAGAGATTACGAACGACTTCAACAAAATCAATGCAATGTTTCAACAAAATCAACAAATTTTCGGTGATTTCGACAGTAGTTCTGATGCGAAAAACGCTGTTTTCGAAGCAATTAATTTAATCGCTTCAACAGTACTGAAGGGATAGGTCAGGAATGCCGACAGAGAGTGATGGCAGAGATGGCACACGTCTTAACGTCTTGTCCTATAGTTGTCATCTTATGAGGTCGTTGTGGTTGGGGTAGGAGTTGACGGCGAACTGCTGTTCGCGCCGGCATTGCTCGTGTTGTTGGTGTTGCTGTTGGCGTTGTTCTGCTGCGCCGCCCACTGAGTGGTAAGTTGAGTGCCGCGGAACTGTGGCGCTGCCACCTGCACAGGAATCAGTTGAATAGTTGCGGGTCCTTGAGACGTATGGATTGTGGTCTGGATGTGCTGTTGAGCGACAGCCGCATTGGCAACGTTATTGGCGTTCGCATTGCGAGCGCCGCGACCACCGCTTCCGGTGCTCGGATTAGTATGAATACGTCGGTGACGACCTGTGCGAGACATTTGCGTTAAATCGGTTTCGAAGCGGTAAGCGTTCGAACTGCCGGTCAGTACTTAGTTTGTCCTTTCGGTAGAAGCCTCGGCCACAGTACTCGCACGGGTAGGGTCTCTCCCCTGTGTGTATCATCTGGTGGCGCCGGAGATGGTTTTTCTGTGAGAAGGAACGGCCGCAAACATCGCAATGGAATGGTTTGTCTCCTGTTTTCGGATCAGAATTTCATTATAAGTAAAGTGTTTCCAAATCTTAAATACAATAGCATTAGTGGAAAGAGACGGCACCGGTATGTGTACGCATGTGATCGAGTAGTTTGCACCGATATGAAAACCCAGAACCACATATCTCGCAGGAACAGGACTTTTCGCCGTGAGCAACGCGCACATGGATTCGCACCCTCTCGGCGCTGGCAAACAGTTTCCCGCATTGACTGCACGGAACGCTCTTCTCTTGTTTCGTGTGATTACTGCACAAACAGATCAATACAAATGTTATTACAATAACTAATCCAATCATCCAATGTATTATTGGTTTAATTTAAACATGTCTAATTAATAAATTCATCTAATCGACTATTGTTTAATTGCAGACAATCTTAGCAATAATACAATTGCTAACATGCTTAATTAAAGTTAAGTAGCGAATTGAGCTAAACATGGATAGAATGTGAGTGAATGAGCATACCTGAGATGCGCCTGTAGTTCACTGGCACTCTTGTAGGGAATCTTACAGGCCGGACAGGGCCAGACACTAGCGGTCGTATTGTTATTAAAGCTAACAGTACTAACGTTGCGGACTTGAGAAGCAGCCGAAGCAGTGGCCGGTATGAGGATTGCATGTTGTTGTTGCTGTTGAGGCTGGAGGTGTTGGGGTTGGGTGTTGTGCTGCAGCGGGTTGCCCGGGAAGGCAATTGCAGTGGTCAACAAGTGCGGCCCTGTCTGGGGTTGGGAACAACTCTGAGAATTCCTCTGCTGTTTGATTTTCGAAGTCGAGTGCTGAGTGTGCTGTGACTGCGAGTGCTGTTTCGCGGCGCTCGACGTGTGCAGCATGTCGTTGGCCGCCGGCTGCTGCTGTGGCACATGATGTATGAAATTCGCGATGTGTTGGCGCGGATCGAAACCTACCACACAATCAATCACACCTTCGTTAGGGTTACGGCCGAACACTACTGCGATTCGAGTTGTCCTACGAGCGACCCTCACGTCGAGCTATTGGGCTCTACTTAGTTTCAAATTGGTACATGCTAACTTTCCAAATTGAATATACCACTCAACTGCAATTTTTAACCATGATAATGCACCGAACAGCAAGTGGCACAACATTCTTATATGTATAGGTCTTTCGTTAAAATTAAATGCAATTAAAAAACGCTTGTTTTGCTTCTCTAAATATCAACTAGCTCATTTATCGATCATCGATATTCCACCAAATTAATAGTTCAATGTTTAGTAGGAGTAAGCATGCCAATTTAAATTTGTTTTTAATTTAACATTTATTCAAATCAATAGAAGTTTAATATCGTTTCAGACATTTCCTAAAGAATTTGAAATAATCTAAATATAAATTAATATTCGTTTGAAAAGAAGAAATAGTTCTTTGACTGACTATAAGATACTATACAATAGCTGATCGATCACTCGATTTACTGAACCGATTGTCTAATCAATCAAATCATTGACAGAAAACTATTGACTATTTTGTTAAACTAATTGCAATTAATGTAAAAACGTTTGAATTATTCGATTAATGAAATTGTGAGCGAAATAGAGGGCTGGAGAGGAGGAGAGCGTTGATTCAATGCAATCAATTGGATGTAGCGATCGATAACTGATTGCTATATTAGCGTCCAATAGACGTATCAATAGAAACGAATGAATACTCGTATTCATTGGACATGAGATGAGTCGCCAAATGTTTTTCTTACGACTCAATTAGAGTCGTGACTATCGACCAGTTCATCGAATAATTAGATTAGAGATCATAAGAAAGTCGACGAATGCTGGCAATCGATAGCACAGTTAGCCTTCGGATGCTCTAAACAAAGACTAACTCTAAGACAGTAAGTCTCGGTCTAACCTAACTGTACGTCAGTCTTAAGCGTAAGAACTGGTAATAAAGTGTCGGAATAGTCGACAAAATGTATTGATTGCGAGAAGAAGTGATGAATAGAAGGATTGAAAGCATTTTGAGTGGAGTTTAGTGTTAGAGAAGGCATTGGATTGAGAAATGAGTTTAAAGTTTTCAATCGAAAAGTTTAGATTCGGTTTGTATTGGGAATGAGAGCTCACTCTCGATGACAGACAGATAGGAGATATATGAGTGCGAGCTCTGGTATGAGCACTGGTATGAGTGCTGGTATGCTCGTTGATAGCGGCACTGGTAGGCACTGACAGTAGTGGTAGCACTGGTAGAGTGAGTCCCCCATTGTTGTAGTGATTGCCCTCCACTCCAACCCCCAAAACAGAGGCAAACAAACAGTTCGGGTGACTCGGGATGAGTCGATTGGTGGCAAATGACAACTGTCGGGCACTTACCGGGAAAAGCGGTGGCGGCCGGGAAGACGAATGCGGGCGTACAGACCACTTGTTCGGGTTGTTGGCCAGTTGTCTGACTTGCAGTCCCACCTGAAGCCATATTCGTTTCTTTGTTGCCCCGGAATAGGTGTGACAACACATGCGTCCAAACGCTGCGAACGCTCTCTCAGGCCTCACACACAGACGCACAGACAGACGCACAGACAGACAGACACACATATATACATTCACACTCACACTCTCTCATTGAGTCCCTCATTCCCTCACTATAGCCACACTCCCTGAGCCAGCAGTGCGAGTGAGGCCGGGCTTACTGTGAGCTTACAGTTGACGCCTACGTCACAACTGTTCACTCAATACAGCGCTACAAACATCGCCGATAAGCCCGCCTTTGAAGCAATGGTCAGAAAAGTATGCTTTCAAGCCATGCATTCAATGCAATGGCAATACTGCACCCGAACGGCAATATCGCGTCTTTGCGGCGCAGTAGGGCTCTGCAGCACCAGTAGCTTCAGCTTCTCAGCTCTACCTACTCGCCTCTCCTGCCCTCTCTCTGCTCTCTCTCCGCATCGCTACTTAACTCATCCATTCGACACAAGACGTGACAAATGCATTGCCAGAACTCGATTACCACTCGTTTTGGCTATTCGTTGATAATTTAATTAACTTATAATTGAAAGCAATTTATTAATTAGAGACTAATCACTGCAACTGAGCTCTAATTATAATATAGTTATCGTATTGTAGGCATAACTAGTGTGAACTGTATTCGCATCCATCGCCAGCCTATCATAACTGGCAATTAAAGTGTGTTTTAAGTCCACATTTTCCTTCAAATACACAAACATTTGACTCGAAATCGCAATTTGTTTCACCAATCGATCCATTCGTTCAATCGATTCATTCAAACCAATCGAAACATTAATTGTATTTCTATTTCGGTTTTGATTACGAGTTTTGTTTTGTTTACAAAACTATTGCCAATATATCGCACAAACCATTCAAATGCCGACATTTGTCGCTAACGACTAACCACTCAGTCTTTTCGATCATATCTTCACTTAATTTGTTTAATTGAACTCAAAAATGGGTAGAAATACAACTCAAGAGCTGTCCGTCTGGAAGAAGATGATTACCGTCGGCTCCAAATGGGAGGACAAAGTAATTAGCAGTTTATCACCGATTTTGCGGTCAATTGACCTAAACTTGTGTTTCAAAACAACTCAATCTTTTCTAACCATTGATTTAATTGAATGTCACCTTTAGGACCAATTCCTCGATGTGATCTATTGGGGCCGACAGCTGTTGGCCATACTTATGGGCCTCGTTTGGGGTTATTTAGGTTCGCGTCAACCGTTCGGCTAAACTAATCGATTGCTAACCCAATGTCTGTCTTATATTTGAAGGATTGGTCGGAATCGTCGGTTTAAGTAGTTTTGTGATCGCGAACTCAGTTGCCGTCTATTTCTACTCCAGTCAGTCATCGGTTTATTGCCAATTGAATTGAATATTAAATTAAAAGCAATTTTTGTGCCAATTATAGCGAATTTCAATAGCGATAGCGAAGACATTATGCAAGACGTGAAGGAAGGCTTTATGACGTCTTTCGCTTCATTTCTGGTACGCCTTATGCGACCGATGTTTGCATTTAATTCAATTATTCGCTAATAATTGCCTTTCATTGTACTCTCATTCCCGACCATAGGTTTCGTGGATTTTAATATATTCAGCGCTTTATTATTGACTTAAATTAGAAGTAATTTTTATTTAAATTAAATGAAAAGTTTTACAATTTTTAAACAATTTTTTGTCTAATATTTAGATATAATTATAATTTTATTGATTTTTTGTTATAATCTGTGAAAAGAAATGAATTGAAAACCGATTAACGCATTGATTGGAATAAAGTGTATATTTTATATAAAAGTGTTTTGAGAAATGAGTAAATGATGGCTAATTGATGTTATAGTTGGTATAGTGTTGGCAAAAGTGAGTCCGAGTGGGGACTCGAACCGCAGACCTTTGGATCAGAAGTCCAACGCGCTATCCGTTGCGCCACAGGGACTGGTCTACGCCTACCTGAGAAGCAGGGGTTCTGTTGTCGGCAACGCTTCTGATTGGACGCCGGGAGCCGTACCGCAGAAAGCGTACACTCGGACGGCGTTGAGCGCCATCTGTCGGCGAACCGACGAACGAAGCGTTTGATTGGAGAACATACGCATCGGTTGGGCTTTGAGGCGAAATCGGAGACTCGAGTCACTCAACGCAGTATTGAATCGTTTCGTACGAAACGAGTGAATCGTTTTTGTGTTGTTTTGTGTGAAAAATGGCGTCAATTGTGGGAAACGCTGTTTCGATGAATCACAACAACAATACTAATCATTTGAATCCAAATGCAGTTAATTGTAACCAAACGGCGAATAATAGCAATGAAACGACAAAAACGAAACCGAAGTTCAGAAATGTGGTCATTTCGCTCGAGAACTGCATCCTATCCGCCGACCAGTTGCTGACGACGCCGTCGATGGCCGACGGATTGGACGCCGAATACGAAATGGATTTACGGATTCTCGGCTGCGAACTGATCCAGTCGTCAGGCATTCTCCTCAGACTACCTCAGGTTTGTCGCGTCATTCCGACCCCTCTGTCAGACCTCTCACTCATCTGGTCTGCACTGGTAGGTGGCGATGGCAACGGCACAGGTATTGTTTCAGCGCTACTACTACTCCAAGTCTTTGGTGCGGTTCCCGACCGACATTACGGCCATGGCTTGCGTCACATTGGCCTCGAAGATAGAAGAGGCGCCGCGACGGGTGCGCGATGTCATCAATGTGTTCCATCATATGCGCCAAATACGCAAAGAAGTGTAAGTTTTTTGTTTGCCGTTCCCTCTCGTCAGCACATCTCTGGCCAAACATTCGGCTTTCGTTTGGCATATGTTTTGCCGATCGAAAGCAAACGAATGTTTGGCCACTTGTGTCGGCGATGAGTCGACGATAAGATTTGTGCACTAATGCCATAAAATTGATTAAAACATTAATTGTTTTAATGAATACGCGTTTAAAGTGCGATAACAACCGAACTTACAGTAACTCCTCTTTAGTCACGTCTTATAAATCGTTTTAAGAGATTTAATGTTAAGATTACAAACCATTTAATCGTATCTTTCGATTCGCTTCTCAAGTGAACCGAAGTCTTTAGTTTTGGACGAAAGCTATATTACGACTAAGAATCAGGTGATTAAAGCCGAGCGAAGACTACTGAAGGAATTGGGGTTTTGTGTTCACGTCAAGCACCCGCATAAGGTAGGCAACACTTACCTGCTTTTTGTTCTACACAATTCTTATCAATATTTATCTCCAGTTTATCGTAACTCTTCTACAAGTGTTGGATAACGAGAAGAATAAGCGACTGATGCAGACTTCGTGGTAAGACTTCACTATTCGCTCTACTTTTAACACAAAGTTTTTTTCTAAAAACAAATTTTGTTTTTATTGAATGCCTTGAAAACTAATATCATTAATGAATTTGATTTAATTTAAACAACAATTCTCTTACTTAAAGTTAAAATCAGAATTACTTTCAATTATTATTGATAGCATTGAAAGACGTTTTTTGTAGACAATTCTCAACTCTTTTGCTAATTTCGAAAAGAGAGACCAAATGTCGAAATGTTATCGATTTGTTTGATAGCAATTTGAGCGATACTTTGAGCCGAAAGTCAGTCTTATAGTAATCGAGTGATTCGTTTCGGTTGAGAATTGTTGTGAAATGCGTAGACGTTCTGAGATGTTGTCAGTAATGACCGCTTGAATGCCTGAATCGATTGTACGATTAATTGTGTTTTAATTTATTCGCCTAACAGTAAATTAGGTGATCATTAGGTAAGTAACTCTTCTCTCGATTCCTGACAATCAATGCCCGGAATCAGGAAATCTCTGAACCAAACATAGAGCCAAACCATAGCCCTCGAGACGGGAGGAGAGTTAGCACTGCAAACACTGCAAACAATTTCTACTTTTCAATCAATGCCTACCTTTGGATCACTTGACTCGACTCAGACACTCACCGATTGCACTGATATGTGAATCAATTGATTGATGTTTTTATGCATACTTTGCATTGACTCTTGACTCAAGTGATTGTGATTTGTCTTAACGTTAATCTCAACCAAAAGGTAATCGATTTGTATCTTATGATTACAATAAGGGATCCAATGCTTTGATTGAACGCATCACTCAAATGACAATTTAGAAGATTTTATAGTTCTTTCAGAACCTTTCACTCAACCAAACAGAGCAATCAGTTTCTGGATTTGTGTCTCTCTTGTGCTTTAAAACTCAATTCTCAACTCAACCCCTACTCAAACACCACTCAAACTCAACTCAAACCCAATTCAAACCCAAATCAAGACCTCAGCGAACGGTGATTTCAAATGTGAACCAAATGTTAACATTAAATGTCGTTTTAGATCTGATGCCAACTCAATGTCATCCACTGTTATGACAATTGTGGCAATTATTGGGTCCAATGTTTGCTGATTTGAGTGGATTGACTCGATTTACTCGATTCTCATCACTAAAAGTGTGCTAAAATTAATGATTGAAAGAAGAAAAAGTGCTTTTGGTTTGACTATTGGTTCCAAGGATTCGAAGATTTATTTGCTTTGAATTGAAAAGTGAATTGATTTGACTGTTATTTGACTCTTAAGTTTGCAGAGCTTTCCTCACGTCTTGGCTGAGGTTTCCTGAGACCAATCGGCGATTGTTTTCATGGATACGATCTAAGCCTCAATTGATTACCAAATCTTAATTAATAACTAATTTCTGGTTCTCTTGGCATTCAATCGTTCCAATTGGCGGTAAATTCTTGCAATCAATTAATTTCGTGTTTCGCCTCTCGTTTCAGGAACTACATGAACGACAGCCTAAGGACCAATGTATTCGTTCGCTACTCTTCCGAAACGATTGCCTGCGCCTGCATCTACCTGAGCGCTCGTATCCTCAAAGTGAGTTCGACTAGAGTTGAGTCGTTAGCCCTTCGACTAATCACAGTGACTGCCATTTGTGGTGTAGGTGCCGCTGCCCAATAACCCGAATTGGTTCGAAGTGTTCGGCAGCACTGAGGCTCAGATACAAGACGTGTGCCATACGATTCTGCGCCTCTACGCCCGGCCCAAACCGAATCAGGAGGAGTTGGAGAAAATAGTGGACAATCTGCGCAAAACGCACGAAAACGCCAAACTCAGGGCTAAGGAACTGACGCTCGACAACGGAACGCCGAATTCGAATCGAACGGAAGTGAGTCCCGTCTCCCGAAACAATTCGCCGCAAATTAAGCCGAAGTCAGACAACTGTTCGCCGAAAGCAAAACTCAAATCCATTACTTCAGTCATCACTCATACGATTAGTCCGAATAAGAAGCGGACAAACGATTCGCCAAACAATAGCCAAACGCGCAGTCGTTCCAAATCGCGTTCTCCCAGTCCTCTGCACAGAGACGAGAACTACGACAACAGAGACAGAGAGAGGAATAATGTGCGCGAAAGGGACCGATCGCCGCCCAAGTCGTACGCCTATGACTATTCCAGATCTCGTTCGCGATCGCGCGAAAGGCCCGGCACTCGTCATCACAAGCATAAGAGAATTACGTACAGCCGGAGTAAGAGCCGGTCGCCGCCCAACCACTCGCACAGACACCACAACCACAACAGCAAACATCACTCGTATGGCAGTAATCGAAAGTCGAGAAAACGATCGAAATCTCCGCAAACGTATAGAGACGACCGAAACGCTTACAACCACTCAAGTAGTCGGAGAAGGAGTCGGTCCCGAGATCTCTATGTCTACCGAAGAAGTTAATGGCTTTGACTGATAGACAACGGTTCGCACGACTCGACGATCGATACATTCATTTTATTTTTATACTAAATATAATAAATAGAAATAATTAATTCATTTCCGATATGTTTGACCAAATTATTGGATAATTAGATATATTATTAAAAAACAAATTCATTGCTATAACAAACTCGAGATATAATCGTCTTTTAAATAAAATCGATATCTCATTACAATCGCTCTTCGAATTCACTTTTAGCTCAAATCCATAAATGCATAACAAATCTGATAACAAATATTAGCTTCGATTCCACGACTTTAACCACAAGACTGTCATCTCTTTTGTCGCGATCTTAACCTCGAGTTTTGTGCTATTCTTCTGCTGGATGTGGCGCCGGCGCCCATAGAGAACAGCGATGGCGCCATTGGTTCGGCCGAAAACAGAGGCGTCTGCTGTGCTGTCGGCGCGGATATCGTGAAGGGATTGGAGTTATTGGATGTCATTTGACTAAAGTTGGGAATAGGAAGAGGTGCTGATGCGGTGAACTGTGGAACAGGTAGTGATGAGAGGCTATCCGAACTCTGTGCCGGTGCGGGTAGTGTGGAAGTGCTGAATATATTAGTCGAAGAGACGAATGGCAGTGTAGGCATCGATGCACTAGTAGTTGCGTTCTCTATGGGTTTGGCCGCCGATTGTTGTGAACTCTCGGCTGGCGTCGAGTTTATCGATACGATAGGAACGGATAATGGCGTCGAACTCGTAAATGGAGTTATGATTGTCGACACTTCGGGTGAATTGGGCGCCGAAGACATCGAACAGTTGTCTAAATTGTCAACATTTAGCTTCTGAGGACTTAATGACTCTCTAGTAGTGGTCAACACAGAAGAGATGGGAGTATTGAGAAGAGTTGTCGTCACTATAGTCTCAACCCTTGAATTGGTGAATATGGCGGCCGCGGGAACGGAAGGCAATCCTATTTCGGATGAACTGCTCGACTGAATCGGTTCAGCGATTGTCGTCTGGACTTCAATTGAGTCACTCTTCGGAGACGTGACTTCTTTGACTGCATTGAGGAATCGATTCAAGCGATGTCTGGCTTTGTTTCGATCCCTTTCGTGGTCTTCCATCGAATGCAAGTGCAGTGGCAGTCCATACGACCTCTTCGGGTGAGCGCTCTCTTCGCTCTCTTCTCTCAATTGACTCAAATTGATGGACAGGTTATTCGGGACTTGCGGGTCAACCCTCTTCTCGACACTCGACTCGAGCGCATAATCGAGTGCTTCCAGTGCTTCCGTCGGCACTAAATTTCTTCTGCTCTTCTGGTCTACGGCTTCGGCCGAATCGGGCGTTAATTTGCGTTTAGTTTTCAGGCTTTGACTCAATTG
Organism: Metabelba pulverosa; assembly: GCA_034697605.1. Taxonomy (NCBI): domain Eukaryota; kingdom Metazoa; phylum Arthropoda; class Arachnida; order Sarcoptiformes; family Damaeidae; genus Metabelba; species Metabelba pulverosa. The sequence goes on from JAQIXC010000037.1 coordinate 43,186, forward strand.
TGGCGTTTGTTGTGAGTAATAAGAACTAAGAATCTCATTGTTCTTAAACTTCTTCGACTGCTGGGCCGCGGCGTTCACTACCGGGCCCTCAACGGCCTGTCGTTTGGCCGACGGCTTAGCCCCGAACAGCAATCCGTTGGGCATTTGCGGGCTATTGAGTGAATCGCGTTTCGCCTTCTTATTGACCACCACTTTGAACGGGTCGTCCGGTTCGGTCTCGGCTTTGGAGCCGCGCTTCCGCTTAAGGGCGTCGACGACACTCTTGGTTTGCGTCGAAGTGTTCAGACCTTTACTCACATTTCCCGCGCTTTCATTGAACGTTACATTCGACACATTAGCGGCACTTGTGTTCGAAATTCGACTTAACGTCAGTTTCGACATATTCTGCGGCATCGGAGCGATCCGTACGGTCACTGGTTTTGATGTTTGAGTCTTGAGTTTCAACTCTTGAACCGATGGTTCGGATCCGCTGTTCGATAGCTTAACGAATGGAATATTTCCCAATTGGGAGTTCGGAGAGTCGCGGAACGGCCGGTAATTGGCCGCTGAGTACAACATATCGTTCGGCGAATGGAGTCGCGCCGACGAGTGGCCACTCATTGAACTCAAGAGACCATCGCTTTGGAGAAAGTAGTTTGGATTCAAAGGATTGGTTAAGTAATTCGAGACATAATTGTCAACAGTTCTCCTCTGGTGTGGCAGTTGTCTCCGCGCGGCCCGGATTGGCCGCACGTTCTGGCTTTGGCCGAACCGAAGGTTAGACGCCGTCAGAGCCGAGGCGTTCGGTCGCGGCTTCGCTTTCGGCGGTTCGCCAATCGGTCGCCGGTTTATGAAATTGTATTTAAAATTTAGGCCAAAAATAAGCGCAAAAATGGCCGACAATATGATGACCAAAATCGGTGAATAGAAGACCAGAAATGCCATCAAAAGACCGAAAGCGGCGCTCAAGCGCTCGACTGTTATGGCGAAAGCCATTGCGCTATCGGTTCGGCTAATCGTCGAATCGTATTCACATCGTATCGTCTAATCACTTGTCACTGATTTCTCACTTCAATTGCAGTAATTGAACGCAAATTAGACTTAATTTAACACTTAATCCAGTTTTGGCTCAATTTGATTGACAATTGATTTTGAATTCAAATCGAAATTCAGACGAAATGACGAAAAAACATGTTTTCGGTTCATATCTTCGCAATCGATATATCGATTCTATCGATTCGAGCGTTTATTCGCTTCAGAATTGCTCTCATTATTGCATTTCGATTCAATCGCTTTAACCAAATAAATACTTTTCAAGTTTTACTCGATTTTATAATTAAGAAATTTAATAATTATTTAAATAATTTATTTCTAATTATATTTAATTATTTCATTAAATTATCGCAGAAGTGGTTATCGATTGTATCGATAGTTTGCAATCAAAAGCATTCGTTGAGCTCTGGTTTTGAGAATCAAATATACTATACGTAGAGAACGTATTTATTTGGTTGGAGAAGGGATTAACTTATTTTAGTTAATTATAATTCCAATTAAAATAAAAAGTGTGTAAATTAATAGATTAATAGCCATTCAGATAAAAACGCGTAATTCTGATTCAATATGTTTAATGTTGTTTATAAATATAAATTGTTTGAAAATAAAGCACAAATAGAATGGCTTTAATCGTAACGTTAACTCCGAATGGATGTGAATTCAAACGTTTGGATTGAGTGCCGAAAATGTTTTTGTTGACACTTTTGGCGCAAAAATATCAATAATTTTCGAATTGAATTGTTTTTGTTTACAAAACAATTAATTAATTTAATTGCGAATTGATTTGTGAATGACTTGCGAGTGAAGAGAGACTAATATAAACAATGCGTTCGTTTCGGTTCGTAATTCCCATCAAATTAGAGGACTTAACCCAATCGAGTGGTCATATCGACGTATATTCGGTTCAATACGACTACAATCCGCGCGATTTGTCGCACAAACTGAACGGTATTTACGCGAAACCCGATTCCAAACCCGATTTGAATTGAATTCAATTAAAACTCATTTGAATTGCTTTCGATGCCATCGATGCCATCGACAGACTGTTCCGACAGTTTCCGTACGAATGGAATTGAATTTATTTTAGAAGATTTCGACGTTTTCTACAGTTGTCTTAAGTATTGATTTGATTTGTTTACCGCTTTCGAGCACTTGATTGACGCGAACGTATCGCTCGAACCGACAGATACTTCGATGCATTGGAGCCGAGACTTCGCGACCAGTCGTGGAAACTGATTAACAAAAGTCTGAATAAGTTGTTCACAAATTTGGAGACATTTCTGAACGAACGGGACATCGATGTCGTCGAACGGAACCAAAACTGCAATCTCTTGAAAATGATTGTCTATGTCTTCTGCACTCTTAGCGAACTGTTTGAGGAACAGGACATCAAACAGTCGACTGGAATCGACTTCGAGAACGTCGGCAAAAGGGGTAACAAAAAGAACAAACGGACCGATGAGTCGTACGACTGGCAGCAGAACAAAGACAGAGGTCTAACGGTTCTCTTGAAACTACTGTCTCTGCCGTTGCATCGGGTCTTCAATCCTCCCGTAGTTGAGGACGAGTTCGTTAAGTGAGTGAAGAGTATAGAGTCATAGCATTGGCGCGAAGTTGCGCTCAATTACCGAAAAACTAATTGTTTTCTCAAAAACTTTGATTTCAAGTGTAATAACGAAATGTTGTTATAAAATGATTGAAAATCCTTTGCTTTCGCGACAAAAAGACTCGAATCTAACGCTAAATATATTCCATATAATCGGAAGTGCTATCGAAAAACATCGACAAAGTCTTAGTTCGTATTTATCGCCGAATTGTTTGATTCCTGAGTTCTGATTGCGTTTTGATTTGAATTTAGGTTTTTGTCTAAAACTAATCCAATTATTGCAACTGAAGGAGCAATTAGTGCCGATATTATCGAATTTAGTGGAGGCTATCGTCAAAAAACATAACCAAAAACTGCTTATAAGTGAAATAATTCGAGAGATTAAGCGAATAGACATCCGCGAGCTCTCGCGCGACACGAGTGGCCCGAAAGCCGTTTCGACTTTTCTGGTCGAAGTGTCGGAGAAGTGTCCGCAAGAGATGTTGCCTTCGATTAGCGATTTGTTGGACTTTCTCGAAGAGGACTCATATTTGATGAGAAACGCGACGCTCAGTATAATTGGAAACTTAGTGACCAAACAGTTGAGTAAAGAGGGATCCAAAGAACGTCACCTCAGGGACCAACTGCTCGACAAACTCGAGGACCACATCCACGACATCACGAGTTACACCCGGAGTCGAGCTCTGCTCGTCTGGTGTAACCTCTGTCAGGCCGAAGCCATACCTCTGCCTCGACTCGAGACGCTCATTGAAGCCGTCGTCGGAAGACTGAAAGACAAGTCGTGTTTTGTCCGCAAATACGCGATTCAGTTCTTAAACCAGTTTCTGACCAAAAACCCATTTGCGGCCAAACTTCCGCTTCAGTTACTCAAGGATTACCAGCAAAAGGAAGAACAAAAACTGAAGGATTTGATGGCTTTGGCCAAAGATAACGAACGGCCGACGACTGAAGAGGAATTGAACCGAGACTTAAAACATTTGACTTCTATTTGGAGTGCAATTGAATCGGAATTTTTGGACTTTTGGAAAGAACTCGAGACGTCTTCTGCGAACACCTGTGACGAAGAGAGCGACGATATTGAGAACCAAACGGTTCTCTCCAATTGTGAAGACGTCGACGAAGTGTTCTCTCGATTTCGTTCTCTACTTATCGATAAAAAGTTCAAATCCGGCCTTTCATTGCTTAAGAAAATTAAGGATCAGTTTCCAGATAATGAGATAATCAATAAGACAGACACCGAAGATATGGAATGCAGTGAAGATAACGACAGCGAAGATCCAGACGCCGACCAAACGATAGAGTGAGTGCTTACAAGTGTTTGCTTTAATTATTACTTAAATCAATACATGGGTTAAATTTTAGCGATGAACCCAAAGCTCCTCCACTGCCCGACACAATAGCTTTGGCCAAAAGAGTGTTTTTCGGTAAATAAGAAATTTTTAGTTTTTTTATTGCATTCAAACCATTGCTTGAATTGAATTTACAGCCAATGCGACGAATGGCGACAATTCATCCCTCGATTTGGGCTCTAAACGGGTTGAGAGAGACGTCGAAAAAATGGCGACCGATTTGATTCAATCGAGTCAGGAGTCAAACAATGGCGGCGATACCAGACAGAGGACAACGACCATCGAAGTCGCCCGACCTTCGACTGGTGGCGATGAGTCGGTGGTTAACGACATTAGTCGACAGCAGATTCTCGTCAAATATCTGAGCGATTGCGTCAAATTCACGGAACAAATACAGATTGCAATACCTCTGGTGTCAGACCTACTCCTCTCGCGCAACATAACCGACGTTCAGGAGGCCATTGAGTTCTTTGTCTCGGCCTATAAGTTCGGAGTACAGGACGCGATAACCGGTGTCCGGAAACTAATTCTCCTGATTTGGTCGCAGGAGAAGACCATCAAAGACGCGGCCGTTTCCGCCTATAAAGACATTTATCTCGACTTCGATTCCGGCGGAAGGCTTAACGACGCGTCAGAGAAAGCGAAGGCTTTTTCGGTCGTTAAGAGCCTATCGGAGCTCGTATTGGGCGCCACATTAGGGGAACTCATATCTATTGAACAATTGCTTAAAGAGCTGATGGTTTCGGGGGATATCCAACAGATTCACATTCAGGTGCTTTGGGAGAGGTTTGCGATGAAGTTATCGAACACTACGTCTGACGACAGCAGAGCCGCCATTCAGTTGATCGGAATGCTGGCCACTTCGAACCCGGAGCTCATTCGCTCGAATCTGAACGCAGTTATTACGACCGGATTGGGTGAAAGGGGTCGACAGGACTCGCGACTCGTGTACGAGACGTGTGTGGCTTTGGGTAAAGCCTACAAAATCCCGAAAACCGATTCATCGGAAATGTTCTTCCGTTTGCCTAAAAATCACGAATTGTTCACAAATTTGTGTTCGATTTTGATGAACGGTTTGGATAACCTGAACGACAACTACTATAATATGATGGCCGACAACGCGATTAAAGTGATCTTTTTGTTGGCGGAGAACCCGGACTCGATTTGCGAGCATTTCGTCAAAGATATGATGAAAAGCAAGTTGTTGACTTTGACTCAGACGGAGGAGACGACCGGCTCGTTGGACACACCGCTCAACGACAAAGAGAACAACGAAATCAACGCACAAAGTGAGCCAACGGTAGAGTCGGACCAGCAGTCGACTCAGTCTTCGCAGCAGACGAGTGAACAGTTGGTTTCGCAAACGCTTCAGAGCGTTCAGTACCTGAACTCCGAAATCCTGTCGCGATTTATAGCTCTAATCGGAAACATAGCTCTGAATGTCTTAATTCACATCGATTTGAGTGTTTTGACTGAACTTAAGATTAGGAGTTATATCAAAGAGGAAAAGGAGAAGAAAAAGGACAAAACGCCGCGTCGACGCTCGCGGACTCCCGGCAAGACTCCCGGCACTGTGGCCGGCGATCAGAACCTCGAGGAGGAGATAGGACTGGCCGGCGCTAATGCGATGGAAGATCAGGAACAGGAGTACCTCAACAACATTTGCAACAATGAGATTGTTATCGGTATTGCAAATGATTGCACTTTTTCGACCGTCAATGCAATGATACTTTCGAAATGAAAATCTCGAATTCACTCGGATTTTATGTTTGCAATGCTATCATAATATTTACCGATTAGTTAATTGCTATTAATATCAACAAAAAATTTGAACAATTGATTCCAACATTGTATTGAGTTGAGTGCAAATGATTTGCATTGATTCGCATTTGATTTAACAAAAATTGTCGAAATTTGAGCCGAGATTTTCATTTTGAAAGTTTTCGTTTACAGTAGAGAAAGAGTGTATTTGTAGTGATATTCGAAAATTGATTCCATTCGTGGTTTATAGGGAGCAATCTGTTGGCCCGACTCAGTGAACTGGTTGTGTGCATCGCTCAGGACCCGCACAAATACTCGGATATGCGACTGCGTTCGGCTGCCAGTCTAGCTCTGGCCAAATACATGTCTGTCAGCGAAAACTTCTGTCGACTCCATATTCGACTTTTAGCTACAATTATGGAAAAGTCGGACGAATCGACTATTCGCGCCAATACTGTCATAGCTTTGGGTGATCTGTGCGTCCGATTCCCGAATTTATTGGACAGTTGGACGCCACAGATGTTCCAGCGATTGGGGGATCCGGACGTAACGGTCAAAATGAATACATTGAAAGTGTTGTCGCGTCTGATCCTCTCAGATATGGTCAAAGTGAAGGGTCAGATCAGCCAAATCGCGATCCTAATGGTCAGTCCTAATGAGATGCTGTCCTCGTCTTCGCGGCTATTCTTCACCGAATTGGGCAAAAAACAAAACGCGATTTACAACGTATTGCCCGATATTATCAGCCACTTGTCGGACACCCAAATCGGATTAGAAGAACAGGACTTCAGAGTTGTTATGAAATTCATATTCGATTTGATTGAGAAGAATAGGCAAACGATTTGTTTGGTTGAGAAGTTGTGCCATCGCTTCCGAGTCACGACGTATGTCATTAACTGCTTTTCTATTTGTTATCTTTGAATCTAACCAATGCTTGTCTGCCATCGACCGGCCGTTTGCAGGGATGAGCGCCAGTGGAGAGATCTGGCGTTTTGTCTCAGTTTACTCAACTACTCCGACCGTTCGTTCCAGAAGTTGAGCGAAAATCTCATTTGTTTTGCGGACAAACTCTGCTGTGATTTCGTCGACGAATGCATTCAAACGATTATAGCGAACGCCAGAAAAATACCGAATATTAGGACCGAAACCAAGCAGTCGATTGACGAGTTCGCGCAGAAAGTCCAGGAGTGCCGCACAAAGGGCGTCAACGAAGATGAGGCCGTTTTCCAGGAAGTGGTCGGAACGCCGCCGTCAGCCGCCAAACGCCATTCCAAAGTGGCGTCGGCACAGAAGCCGCCGACTAATCGAAAGGCCGGCCAATCGTCGACTAAGAAGGGCCGACAAACCAAACAATCGAAGACGAAAAGGAAAGTCGTGTCGAGGGGTTCGGAGGAAGAAGAGACCGACGAAGAGCTCGCGTCCAACAAAAGGGTCGCTTCGGACCGTCAGACCACTTCAGAGCGGCCGCGACGGTGTGTACGAAGACTTCAGCCAATCATCTCATCAGAAGAGGACAGTTCTTAAGAGAACTAAAAGTATTTGTTTTTTAAATTGAGATTTAAATTAATTATTCGATAGTTTTAAAACTTTCTTTTATTCCATCTTTTCGTACATTCATTAAATTCATAACATTTTTTCAATTTTAGACTTTTAGTCAAAAAACTAAACCGACTTCTGATGTAAACATTCATTCATTAAGCGCTAAATTTTTTCTAATAAAACTCATCAGTCATTCACTTCCTATCAAAACGATTGCATTTCTGTATTTTAGTTAAACTGAGAAAAACATTTAAATTTCAAATACTATTCACATATCCATTAAAATTGTTATTTATTTAAAGTTTGTTTGCTTTCAATGTAAGCCAAACTCGAGACAAAAGACAACAATTAGTGTACAGTATATTTAAAGAGAGGAGAATAGAGCTAATGAAGAGCTAAACGGATATAATCGCTACGGATATGTGGAAAGAAACTACAGCTAAATGTATTAATTCACCGGTAAGTCATTCATCCCTTTCTGCTCGACTATAGATAGTCTTCCGCTCCGACTACTGTTATACGGGATTGGGTTTGACTTTAGATTAATACTAATTCTCGCTAATTATAACTATTTGTTCGGAATAATTGTCGAAATAACTTATATCGTATAAATCGTCGAAAAAATAGTCAATTCTTGCACTAATTCTAGAAAAACAAAATCATAATTTGGGCTAAACTTAACGTTAATTTGACTGAATTGTTGTAAATCAAAAACCGGGAGACGTTTCATAATTTTTTTATAACATCTATAATGAGAAGTTTATTAAAGTTTTAGCATACTAAAATAAGATCGGAAAAATATTTTCCAAATATAGTTTCGAAAACCTATTTATATATAAATTAATTATAAATTTCAGATAAACCTATTGAAAGAAAAAGAAAATTTAGAGAAAAGGCAGTGAAATATCGAAACTATCGGTTCATTAATCGATTAATTCCTAAACATATTTTCGGAACTTATTTCGGATTTCTGAACGCCTTTCCCGCGTAGACGGCATTAGCGCCCAATTCCTCTTCGATGCGAAGGATTTGATTGTATTTGGCTAACCGTTCGGAACGACACGGCGCGCCCGTCTTGATCTGTCCGGTCGACAGACCAACGACCAGATCGCCGATAAACGAGTCTTCGGTTTCGCCGCTTCGATGCGAGACCATTGTTCCCCAACCGTTAGATTTGGCCAAATTGTGGCTAATTTTGCGATTAATTCAATCAATTCGAGACAAAAGCAACGAATTGTGTGAACGAGTGGTTGACTTACGCGTCGATCGATTCGGTGACGCTTCCGATTTGGTTCACTTTGAGGAGCAGACAATTGCAGGCCTTCTTCTCGACAGCCGTTTGGATGCGCTTCGGGTTCGTCACCGTCAGGTCATCGCTATTCCAATTCGGAGTTTCATTATTAGATTCGGAACTAAGAGATCGTTTGAATGCAAACTAATTACCCGACTATTTGAATGGAGGTGCTGGCCGTGAGTTTGGTCCAGGCGGCCCAGTCGTCCTGGTCGAACGGGTCCTCAATCGAGACCATTGGGTTCTCTTTGATGAACTCCTGGTAGAGCTGCGCCAACTCGTCCGATGAGATCCACTTGGATTTGTCGGACTTCGGGTTCTTGAAGTCGAGGTCGTACTTGCCTTCCCTGAAGAACTCACTGGCCGCGATGTCTGTCCCGATCTCGATCTTCCCGGTATAGCCGGCCATTTCAATGGCTTTGTTGATGAGCACCAGCGCCTGTTTGTTGTCCTGGATATTGGGCGCAAAGCCTCCCTCATCGCCGACAGCCGTCGCATCCAAACCGAAGTCTTTCTTAATTACGTTCTTCAAGTGATGATAGGTTTCGGTTCCCATTTTCATGGCTTCGGTGAAAGACGTGGCACCGGTAGGCAGAATCATGAACTCCTGCATCGCCAGCTTATTGCCCGCATGGGAGCCGCCGTTTATTACGTTGAACGCCGGCACCGGAAGAATGATTTTCTTATTGCCGGCCAAATCGGCGATGTGTTGGTAGAGCGGAACGCCTTTCTTGGCGGCGCCGGCTTTGCACACCGCGAGTGATACGCCGAGAATGGCATTGGCGCCCAACTTCTTCTTGTTGGCGTCGCCGTCCAGTTTGATCATAAACTCATCGATTTCTTTCTGATTCGATTCGTCGAAGTTCTGGCCAACAGTTCACTCAAAGTTAGTGCCAATTCTTCTAAACTATTCACTCAGTCATCACATACCTGTGCCAACAATTTGGGTGCGATTTCGTTGTTAATGTTATTAACGGCCGTAAAGACCGACTTTCCCATGTATTTGGTCTTATCGTTGTCTCGCAATTCGAGCGCCTCATAGATGCCGGTCGAAGCACCCGACGGAACGGCGGCTCTGAATAGACCTGCCATTCAAACAGTAATTCACGACTTTTTATAACCATTTCTATTATATTCACTCATTAACGCAAATCTTTGATATCAAACGCAAGTCTAGACTTCAAAGCATTTTAAGTGCAATTCGTTTGTCTTTTGAGACATTAAATACTTTTATGATATAATCAGATATTTTAGAGGAAATGCTTAGTATTTGCGATGATTTGGCTTTCATTCAGTTTTCAATGACTCGAACACTACTATAAAACTTCAAAACTGGGATAAAAGTCGAAAAGGGCTTTCCAGTGCACAGGTGTAGCGCTACAGTAGCTGTTGCACAGGTAGGAGAGCGAAACGCCGGCATATCTACGTGTGCCGGTGCACAGTAGCCGAGATAGAAAAATTAATTTCTAATTCATTAGAATCGCTCTAATTATTGATTAAGTGATAAAATTATGGAAATAATTAGTAAAAATGATAGCAATTATTGAGAAAACAATTAAAAACTAGAAATAACATCAAAACCAAAATCTGATGCAATTGTCGGCAATAGACACGAAATGCGGTTTAAGTTTAGAAATTCAACGATAAGTCTGAAAATGAGTTAAGAGTTCGGGAATTGCGAGCGAAGACTAAACTTTAATGTTTAACCGAAATGGACGGCAATTGCGGGACAACTTTGTCGGGCATACCCTTATCGGTGGTGAGGTCGACCTCGACGGTGGGGTTGCCTCTGCTGTCGAAGATCTGTCGCGCTTTGATTGACTTAATCGGCATTTTCGCTGCTATTGACTGAAGAGTAGACGAATAGATCTGTAGTGAAGAAGTGGTGAAGAAGTGGTGAATCAATTGCCAATCGTATGAAACGTATCGCTCGAACACTGACTAACGACTGACTGAACGCCTCAATGCAGTACTGACTCAACGACTGTACGTCTATTGCATAACAACTAACGGTTTGACTCCTCTCTCGCTCTCTCTTTGACCTACAAATGAAGGACTAATTTCAAGGTTAAGCTAATCTATTGTTATGTAATTGATTTAAGCGCTAATCGCACAGACATTTCGGCGCTCGACAGCAGTTAAAGACATTTAATTTAGTTAAACAAATGATAGAAATACTTACGAAAGGTATTAATCGATTAATAGTTGAGTTTTAATTGAAATAATTGAAGAGAAGAAGGTTTGCAAACCTGGAGTATAGGAGAGAAGTGGGAGAGAGAGAGATGCCCTCCAGAGGCCAGAGAGGGCACTACTCTCGCCGACACTCGCTATTGGCTTCACTGTAGGCAACAAATAATGTCAACTAATACTCAAACCGTTGGTTCGTTTATAGCCAAACCGTGTGTTGTCTAACATTGCAATACAAACCCCGTTTAGACGTAATTTGCGTTTCCATACAATTATTATGCAATTCATAAATATTGAGTTGTTTTGATAACAAACCCTAAATCGCAACAGAATTCAAATCATATGATATGAGAGTAAAAGTCAAAACTCTTTAGCCTTTAATTCATTCAAAGCAAAGGTCTTTGTGTCTCAAGTCATGAATGAGTCGTATATTCATTGTTTGCATTGCTATACGATTTGAGCCAAACTTTTCGCAGATTTAGTTGAAATCAATATTTTGAGTAATAATTGCAAGAAATTAGTTGACATTTAATATATTTTGAGCGGAATATCAGATTCGCTTTGCATTGCGTGTTGTAGTCGGAAGTGATCGGTCGGTGCGATGAGTGGTCCGTCGGCGTCGAAGGTCGTGTCGGACGGCTTGAGTGAGCAGTTGAGTGACATCTGGACGCGTCCTCTACTTGTGGTGAGTGTTGGCCCGCATTGAGACCCGACTATAGCCGACTGACCCGTTGGCAGATCCGCTCGATTGGGCCAAAGCTGGTGCCGTTCTTCAAGACAGTGGCCATCTATCTGGTGTTGGCGGACCGCGAGAGCCCCTCATGGCTCACATGTCTTCTCAAGTGTCTGCCAATCATATGGCTCTGCATTTTCGTCGTTCTTCACGGCATTAGTCTCGACGACAAACACCTCTATTCCCGACGAATACTAATCGGACTAATGCTGTCGTGCGTTGGCGACGCTCTCCTCGTTTGGCCCAAATGCTTCTTATGGGGAATGGCGTCGTTCGGAACGGTAGCTCTTCTCCATCCCGACCCTCATTCCACTCCCAATCGATTGACTTTAAAGTGATTTTTGTCGCAAATGTTGTCTTAAGTGTTGACTTAATTGCAATTCAGGCGCACGTCGTATATACCAGTGCTTTCGGCTTTCATCCAATCAATGTCAGCGCCGGCAGTCTTTGCGCTCTATTGGGTGCTATCGTTCACTACATTATGTATCCGAATCTCAAAGGTTTGAAAACTTTATTCTGTTTTTATGTCTTAAATCATATTTTGTTTTCACTCACAATCGACTTGTTTTGAAACAAATTTTAATTAAAAGTTTCTCATAAATTAAGCAATATAATATAAAACACTCTAATATGCTTCTAATATGCACATTTCTAAACTATTTTAAAAAACCGATTCCAAAATCTCATTTTGTGCCAAGAGTTTCAGTATATTTTTAGACTTGACAATAAAAGTTATCCTGTTTTAAGATAGTGCACCTGTTGATAATTTTAATAGACTTCACAACTTTTTGCACGCTTTCCAATATGTAGTACATTTTTATACGCAATTTGATGCAACAAACATGCTAAAATTAAGACTTTAATGCATAATTATAGTTTATGTAATTGCAATGTATATATTGGCCTAATCCTAACCCGATGTCTGCTTAGGCACGGTATTCAGTGTAGCCGTTCCCCTCTACAACCTGGTGCTGATGGTGATGGTGTGGCGGGCAGTGGCCAGAGTGCAGCTGTACGGCGACCTCTGGACCTGGACTAAGCTGTGTTCGTGTGTCGGAGGCATTCTGTTCGCCATTTCGGACACTTTGCTCGGACTGCGCGAGTTTGGCCTAATCTCTCATCTCATATCTGGCCAACAGTGCCAACTGCTAGTGATGGCCACCTATTACGCCGCGCAGTTCGGTATCGCTCTGTCTGTTGTCGACCGCAAAGCGATGGCAATACTGAGCGCAGCCAACGATGCGAATCGAGTCGATAATGCGAATCAAACTCAAGACCACAAGTCTTGCCAAACCAACTGCCCATCGAAATAGAAAAAAACAGAAAAACAAATCATTTTTTCGAATTGTTTTGAACCAAAACCGATACCAAAATTGTTTTGTATTTCACTTCACATTCCTCTCAATGTCTAAACCTGTGACTCAAAAGCGTTTCAATCATTCCTTAAGTATTCAGTAATTTTGTGCCAATTATTCAATCATTTACTTTGATTTATACAAAATGTGATTTACTTTTAATTAATTACAAATATTTTTAAATTCATTGTTATTTTAGTTTAATTTTTCTATTATTTCAATAAATAGTCGTTTGATATAAGAATTGATTTAATGTACAGAAAATGAGATAAAAAGTCAATGTTTGAAGTGATTTATGGATCAGAAGAGTTGCGGCGCTTTGTAGAGACTGGACCTACGGCTCGGTATTATGCCTTTGAGCCGAAGCCGACGAACCCCTTCCCGAATGTGTTTGGGCTGAAGGGGACCCGTTTCGCCGTTTTGCTCCATTACGTCCAGTCCTGTTGTGGGCCAACAGCACCGTTAGCTCGACATTAGACATACCTTCAAAGCTCATATAAGACATACCCTCTTCGATGACTTCGCCGACGAATACCTTCGCAATGCCAGAGACGGCGATCACGACGTTCTGAGAGACCGAACAACCGGTAATCGATTGCATCAACTGTTGGACAAATCGATTAGTATTTAACGTTCGGTTGGATTAGCCGTCGAAACGAACCCTTTTTATGGCCGCCTTTGGAAACGCAGACCTCCTGTACATCTCATATCTGTTGAGCTGTTCCTCCGAAAAGTTCGACACAAGAACTCTGTCAACAAAACAACAATCAGTTATAGTCTGACTCTATGTCTGAAAGTGTGGCCAAAGTGACAATTACTGCATCTTTTCGCGCTCTTCCTCTTCGATCCGTTGTCTCAATAAATTCGAATCGATTTTCACCACTTCTTCGGTCTCTTTATTGCCCTCTTTGTTGTCATTCTTCGACTTCGTGTTCGAGTCTTTGCTTTGGATGTCTTTGCTGTTGGAATCGCTTCGGTCTTCAGCCGAGTCTTCATTGGAATCGTTGAGCACATCATTGGTGTCATCGTTGGGGTCATCGATGTCTTCGTGTGTGTTCTTGTGCTCAACTTTCGCCAACTTCGACACTTCGGGCAATTTGATGGTCAGAAGTGTTTCGTTCGGTTCGGTCTTCGGTTCCATTACTTCGGTTACGAGTTGTGGAGTGGAGGCGAAGAATCGGCGCAATTGGTGTCGAGTCGGGGATTGAGAGCACTATTAGCCGCACATTAACTCGGATTCAGTGCTTATTTCTTAACGTAATTAACGAACAGTTTGTAAACAGTCGTAAAGCGCAGCCATATTCGGCCCTTCAGTGCCTTCACTCACACATTGAGTGCACATGAGTTGAGCCAAAGCGCACATCACTTCTCCACCGAATCAGTTCAGTCTGTCTATAGACGCGCGACATATAAACGACGCTTTCCTGTCGTCTCATTGGCTCATTCGCTCGCACTTAGAGTGAAGCGCGAGTGCAGTCGAGTGGAGGTAGTGGTGGAGACGCAGCGCTCGTATGTCTGTTTGCGGATTGAGATTACGTTTTATCATATGTTCGACACTTGGAGTGCATTAGTCTTAGTCTGACTCGAAGTCTAACGTAAATAAAGAAATTGCACTTCAATTGCATTCTTGTCGTACGTTCTCATTGTCTCGATTGAGGCAAACGTCTACCCAATGCTAAACCCCATCCGATTGGCCGTCGATTAGACGCAATCGTCTGCTCGTTGTCCTCACTGTCGACGCAATTACTGACTATTATCTCATTTGTCAACTCCTTTCTCGTCCTATCGACGGCGACATCCGATCAGATATCGTCTCAACTTTCAACTCTCTGCCCAACCCATACCCGCGACCAATATTCACATCAATTGGTACGTCTCTTATGGTCTTAATTACCCGAAGTGTCAAATGTTTCAATTGATAGCCATTTGCGAAGAGTTTTCAAATATATTTGCCGTTACTTTGTCTCCGATTGCATACAATTGTGTTGTCTTTGAATTGCAATTCAAACGACAACTAAACCAATGAATGAAATAGTTTTGCGACGTATAGGCAGTGAACGCGAGTTTCGGCCGAAGAGAGCCGTTGTTTAGACCCGAATCTGCATTTGAAAAGTGGCCGAAAAGAGTGAACTCTTAGATCTCGTATTGATTTACGCAAACTGTGAGCTCTTTAGTCGAGTCTTCACTCAATTTCAATGTTGATGTTCGGCATTAGACTTAGTGTTAGCGCCGAACGCATCGACTGTTGAGTGGCTGTTGTGCAGCGATATCGCAGTTATAGTGAAAACGATTTCTCAATTATCTAATCATTTATTTGTTTATCGATTCGAAAAGTGGAGCAAATCTGCTGAACCTAGTCGTGAGGATAGGGGTAGAGGTGAGGGCAGGGATGGCCAGTGAGGGCTGGCAGCGCAGTGGGCACTTGAGGTGAGGTGTATGGGTGAGTGGATGTGCGCGAGAGAGACGATACGTTACGTGAATAAAGTTTTATGATCAATGATCATGCTAATGTGTTGAGAAAACATAAAACATATTTGAATTTTATGTTTAAATAATTTGATACAAAACTCACATTTGTTTGCATCGATTCCATACTTACTGTCGAATGTGTTTCTTAATTGTAATCAATTTTTTCCAATTTTTAATTAGTTTTCTCTAATCTAACGCTTGATTAACACGATTCGAAGCGTCGAATCGAAATGATCCAGATCGAATTTATTACTCTTTTAAGCGATTGCTTACAACACAATTACTGCTTGTTTAATTAGCGAAACTTTATTTTTGTATTTTCGTTCCGAAACAATCGCTAATTTATTTTTATTAGTTTTGTTCAAATTATAACTCAATTCGTGAAGAAATAGAGATTTGTTTTGTTTTTTGGAAAATAATGTTCAGACAAGTTATGTATTGAAAAAGTTTTTTGTATCAAATTGTTTGTGTAATTAGAAGAAAGCGCTTTCATTCGGAATGACTGCACTTTTTGCTGAAGAGAAGAGTCTTTTGTTTATTCCCGAAAAGTTTGAAATCGAAAAAAGCAAAAATCAGTTACAAGTTTTGACATGTTTTGCGAAAAATACGAACTATTTTCTCGTTAAACACGATTCCTATAACTAATCACTTTTTATCACTAAAACGGCTTTTTTCTAATCTATGCTTTGAATTAATATTTTTTGATTATTTTCGTTGATATTGTGTTTTTGTATTATACGAGAAATTGTATTGAAATCTGTTTTAGTTTTATCTCTAATGACCTGTTATTCGAATGCAATACAAAACTAAACAAAAATATTTCCGTTTCTATCGATTAAAATGAAGAACAAGAGAGTTGTGCCGAAAATGGCGGCGACGACCGACACGTCGGGCCAACAGAACATCCGATTCAGTGGCCATACGCTCGATAAGGCGACTAAAGCTAAAGTACATCTCGAGAACTACTACTCGAATCTCATTACCCAACACATGGAGCGGCGGAACAGGTTTTGCTTTCATTTCAATTCTATTCCTATTTTATATTTATATTCAATTATCTATTTTTGTATTCGTTTTGCAATTTCTATTCAATAAGAACACTAACGCCGACACAAATCCGATTATTAGTTTACTATTTAATACTCGATAACAAGTTTTTTCGTACAGTATTTGCTTTTTTCGAAATGATTGTTAAAACTACAGTATATTTAATTGGGAGTTAAATGATAAACCGGAATAACAGGTGATTTGAGTGATTAGATTGTTATCTATTATCAGTTATTATTTTAAGAAATTATATTTTATTTTTGAATGAATGTCCACTTTTGTAAAAATTTATGACAAAAACACATTTGCCTTTAAAACTAATTGCGCTCTAAATCATGAAAAACAATAACTATAATGACGTGAATCTCATGCGTAAGAAGCGGTCACTTAAGAGCAAATTGTTTTCGAGTTCTAATGTTTGCCATAAAAGTGTAGTTAAAAACAATAGAATTATGTTTTTACGTAAACTCATTAAAACTGTTTTATTCGTAGACACGAGAGGCTGGAGGAGACTATGAGAGATGAGGGCCTGACTGAGGAGCAGGTAATGCGTGATATTCGAGACACATTGAGTCAGATTTAAGCAAGATTATTTTTGGTTATTATTAGAAACAAGAGAAACGCGTTCAGCACGCGATCAAAGAAACCGAATTTCTTCGGCTCAAGAGATCGCGATTAGGTGTCGAAGACTTCGATGCCCTCAAAGTGATCGGAAGGGGAGCTTTCGGGGAAGGTATGCATCCATTTGTTAGCTATGAGTTCCTTGAACTCACTCTCACTTTGCGTTGACAGTACGTCTGGTGCAGAAGAAAGACACCGGACATGTGTACGCCATGAAGATTCTGCGGAAGGCAGACATGTTGGAGAAGGAACAGGTGGCGCATGTGAGGGCCGAACGCGATATTCTAGTGGAAGCCGACCATCAATGGGTCGTCAAAATGTATTACAGTTTTCAAGACGTTATGAATCTCTACCTCATTATGGAAGTGAGTGATGAGTTGAATGCCAGTTGTTGTGCGTTTCGCTAATTTCGTAACTACTGTGCACTTTGCTATCAGTTCCTTCCGGGCGGGGATATGATGACGCTGTTGATGAAGAAGGACACCCTCACCGAGGAGTGCACGCAGTTCTATATCGCCGAAACCGCGTTGGCCATCGATTCGATACATAAGTTGGGATTCATTCACAGAGACATCAAACCCGTAATTATTAGTTTATTCGCATTTTTACTTCAATTTAATTCTCAAATAAAATGTTTAATTTTTTCATTTCAGGATAACTTGCTTTTGGACGCGAGAGTGAGTCCCGAATACTGTGATAAAAGAGTGAACAGTTATAATGAATAAATTTGTTTTGTGTGCAACTCAGGGACACATCAAACTGTCGGACTTCGGTCTGTGCACTGGCCTTAAGAAGTCACACCGAACTGAGTTCTACAGAGACTTATCTCAAGCAAAACCGAGTGATTTCACGAGTAATCCAATGGATTCGAAGCGAAGGGCTGAGAGTTGGAAGAAAAATAGACGACAATTGGCTTATTCTACTGTCGGCACTCCCGACTACATTGCACCCGAAGTTTTTATGCAAACGGGATATGTATCAAGGTACACGAAAATGGTGCTTAGCAAATTATGAAATAGAAAATTAGTTAACATTATCATGTTGTTTTAAGTGCGGACTGGTGGTCACTCGGCGTCATTATGTATGAGATGCTGATCGGATACCCGCCCTTCTGTTCGGAGACACCACAAGAGACTTACCGAAAAGTGATGAACTGGAGGGACACTCTTATCTTTCCGCCCGAAGTGCCCATCGGTAACGAAGCGCGAGAAATGATTCAGCGTTTCTGTGCCGAAGCCGAGAAGCGCATTGGTTCGGGCGCTGGCATTGAGGAGATCAAAGAGCACTCGTTTTTTAAGGTATTTTTGCAGTTCTCTATTCAAAATTCTTTTAAACAGTTTGTTTTTATATTACAGGGCGTCGATTGGGAACACATTCGGTGAGTAATAATTAAATGTTAAAATTTTTGAATGAATGAAATAATTGAATGAAATTGCAGTGAAAGGCCGGCTGCCATTCCCGTCGAAGTCAAGTCCATTGACGACACTTCCAATTTCGACGATTTTCCTGACGTTGATCTGAAAATACGTTAGTTTTTGTGATTTTATACTTGAATTTTGATTTGAATTAATTTCAAAATTGTTTGATTGACTGTCGACAGCCTCCGCGCCGACCAAAGAGTCCGAAACGACTGGTTTGAAAGACTGGGTTTTCATTAACTATACGTTCAAACGCTTCGAAGGTCTGACCCAAAGAGGGAACAAAACTCCCCGAAAGAGCTAAGCATTGGTGTCATAGCGAACACAATATGTAATTAATGGGAAAAATGTTTTTATTTGCGAAACCGAAGCCAACTGTTAGTGAACTCTCCATTGAAAGGAATACAATCGATATCTCTTTTATTTTGAAGTTCTTGTCATCAAATAATTTATTGATATATTTTAAGTAGATTTGTTCGACTCGATTGACGTCTACAGGTGTTTGAGTCAATCGCATCGAACCGTTTGGAACTTCAGTACAATTTTATATTTAATTCATTTATTTTTTCTTCGAAATCTAGTCATTGTTCAGCTCTGCCTATAAATTAAGTGTCGATTATATAATTACATTATTTGCTGACATTCCTTACAGTATATTATTAATTGGTTTCTCACTGAACGGCACTCTTTGATAGAACAGTGTAATCGCATTACTTTATTATATTATTTAGTCGTAAAACCAATTGTTATAAACATTTGATATAAAATATTCTCTTTTTTCGATAATTTTGTCTTTAATTATGAGACGTTTGTTAACAAATAGTTATTTATCTATTAATTCAATTACATTTAAAAGCAATAAAATAAAAAAATTTTATTAAAAAATAATCGATTTATTTAAATAATTACTGTGCAATTAATTAAAAGTAAAATAATCATATTATTTGACTCAAAATTAACAAATAAATTAAGTTTGAATATAAAAAATAATCAAAAATAAAATGATTATCAAAAATGAAATAAATAGTTGAATGAACAGAGAGTATGAACTGTCGGACAATGAATGGTTTGGTTTGAGAATGTTGTAAACGAGATAAACATCTGACTAGTCGTACAATTAGTACAGTTGTAATACTAAATATTGTTTTCAATCTTCGATTCATTTCTCCTCTACTTCTTCTCGGAGTGCGAATCGTTCGGATGGCCAACGAATGGCGACTGAGTTGTAGACCTCTCTCTCGTCAGCAGTTTATCGAAATAATTAGTTTTGAAATATTGTTCGCGTTTTCGTCGCCGACCGCTAAAGTCAGGGAAGAAAAAAGTTTTGAAATTAGTTTTATTTAATCAAATCTCGAGACAAACAAGAGTGAGAGAGAGGGAGAGAGGGGGAGAGAGAGAAGGAGAGTAAGAGACAGAAGGAGTGTATGAAATAAATGGTTTACATCTTCGCCGGATCGATGAGTCCGTAAGCGATTGGAGTTCTCGTTCTCAAGTTTTCTCGCAATCTCTTCAGTTCGAGAAGTGTTTCCAATTCCGCGAGTCTTTGATCTGAAATCCCACTTCTCTTCTCTCTATTAGACGATACGAAAAGACAACAAAATTATTACTTTTTATTGCAATTTTAAGTTCAATTTAATAACGAACTTAAATGTTGGCAAAATTGTAAGCATGCTAGTGTACAGCGCTTAATGCATTGCAGTTTTCTTACAGTTCGGTCTTTGCTCTAACTGTGCACTAAAGACACTGCTCTATAGCACTGGTCGACACAATACTATACTATAAATAGTGTTATTCCTTACGAAAATCATTAATAAATCGGAGAATAAAAACTTTTTTTTATTATCCGATTAACTGCTTTTGTGTCAAATGGTTCGCAAAAAAGATGTTTTCTCTTTTTGAAAAAACCTTTTCAATTGTCTTTTTCCTCTCTTTTCTTCTTTAATTGTTCATATAATTCCGAAATAATTTTCTTAATTAGTTTATAAACTATTTTAACAACATTTTTAAACAAAACTTTTAAATGAAGCTAATCTTTCGTTTCGATTCTCACTTTACCTCAATTTCAAGCGATTTGTTTAATTAATATCTAATATATTTCCTCAAATTAATGCGCTATTTATTATTGATCCGAGAATATGATATTTGGTATTAATATATGAATTGAATTAATTAATTGCTTGTAATTCATGTGTAAATAAGGAGTAATGTCTGTTAATGCCAAACAAATCAATGTAAATATAAGTATGTATTCATACGAGAGACTCAACATCTCTCTATTGATCGCAATTTTATGTTTGAGTTACACAAACTAGTGATGTGTTTGAGTGAACCAGAAAAGATACTGGTGCTCTTTCGTTCATTCGAGCCTATTATTAAGAATTGGGAAATTTTATTTCTCTTTTTCCAAACTATAATTCAAATACAATTTTGATTATATTTGGAAACAAATTGCGTTTATCGGTCAGTCTTCCCCTATATTTATACAATTCATTTGAATGTTTGACCGAAACTAATAATACAAATCGTATAAATCGATGCAATTATATGTGATTAAGCAATTCAGGCATCAAATCGATGTTTGTGTCAATACAAGTAATACATACATACGATAGTGATGAATACGAATTGCTTAATGCGTTTTACAACTATTTACTACAATTTCTAATCTAAACAATTTAGACGTCATATGAGTAGCGGAACTAAATTAAGTCTTTTATTATACAAACAGAAGGAGAAAAAAGTTGAATAATTTCGACGATTTGTGGTAATATTGAATTGCAAACATCGAATTGAAAGCGTCATTCGAGTATTAATCTAATGGTTAGCAATAATCTGGATTAATAGTGTGGGTCATAATAACAATTATGCTTTTTAAGTGTAATTCTTATCTTTGCTAGAGATTAGACGTCAGGAATAGACGTCAGGAAAACGAGATTTTATGAAAAATTTACGCAAATCTCTAATCGCGAGAACCGAACCGAAGCCTTAGCCGAAGTGCGAGAATATTCTGCAAATGAGTCATTCGCTTACATATAACTGAATGCTAAATATGTTTATTAAATATTTTCATCTCTTTTACGATATTCTAATCAATCAAAGAATAGCAATTAAATGGTGTAGTAATCGGAAGACAACCAAACATAGACTCAATTGAGTAAATATTTGGATTCACACACAAGAGGTGACGAAGTGTTGATAAAACCGTTTTGTTTGCCTTCAGTCGAACACATTTTCGGCAGTTTTCGCATTCATTTCGATTCTTTCGGATTAGTGACTCATTCGACTAATAATATACTTAAGAATTGTTTGGAATATCTTAATGAAAAGTCTCAACCGAAACGATCTAACGCTAACTTGGTAACTTGCTTAAATTACGAAAGTTGCCTAAACATTTAAGCACTGTACTTCTAAGTTATTACGGCTACAGTCTATCGCAATCTCTTTCGGCAGTCAATGCAAAACAGAAGACAAAAGAATTTGAATTAAATGCAAAAATCCTTAGATTTAGTTCATTAAGTAATAGATTTGTTTGAAATGAAAATGTATCAAATTAAATTAATGCGCTCAACTTTAATGTTTAGACTATTTAGACTTGCTCAGATTTATAATTAAAAATTAGATTTTTGACAACTTTTTTCCCAATTACGACGGCTTAAAATTTTAATTCAATTTAATAATTAAACAAGTTTGTTTTGCTAATTAATGAGCCTAATTAATAAATATTAAAATTGTCATTTTATTTGTTTAAATTTATATTCATTAATTATTTTTGCTTTTAAATCGAAAGTAGAGCAGATTGCTTTTAAGTCTTCGTTTGCAGATTTCGTAACAAAATTTTTAAATGTTATCTCAAATCACGAAACACTGGGTTTTGCAAAATCCATCGCTCAATGCGTTTAATTATTTCTGAGTTTTGAGTCTTTTGGCAAATAAATCATTATTTTTGATATAAAAGTTTGAAAAAATATTATTTTAAAATATCAATTCGACGACTGCTCCTCAAACAAGAATCAAATATTAGTTTTTTATTAAAAATACACGAATCGTATCACACATTTTGCCCGAAGGCTATAATTTTATATATATATTAAACTTTAAAGATTGATAAGTTATTAAATGTTAGATAAGTTTTAAATAATTAGAAATAGTATTACTGACTAACAGTTATTGTGCAGTTATGTCAAAATATTAACCTTTCAGTAATTAATTGCAATGTGTAGGTGGTATGTTAGTATAGTCTTGCTTAAATCTGTTGCTAACAACAAAGCTTAAGTGAAAAATTTTACCCAACAGATTTGTATAGAATTGGAATAAATTTGAAAATTTTTAAGCTTGTTTAAACAAACAAAAAAAGGTTATTTAATAGAATCACGAAATTCATAAAATATAAATCACTAATGGCTTAAACTATTGCTTAAGTTTTATTGTTTTTACGTTTTTCCTAAACTAAGACGTCTTTCGTATAGTTTTGGTTGAGTTTCGGATTTGAAGCACTTGTTTAGTGAAGGGATGAGTACTTCTTATTCAATGTGAAAGAAGAGTTAATTGAGTTATTTGAGAGGCAGTCAGCTGTGGATACAAACGTAGGCTTTGATTGTAATTGAAATCGACATCAAATGAGAAAAGAGTGTTAGAGAGCACTCGAATAATTTGATTTATAACATAAAAATTTTATGATTTCAAGCCATAAATAATTGATAAATAAATTCAAATATAAAATTGCAAATATTTTAATTGCTATTATAAATACTTATATCAAATTCTTATATATTTGTAAATTCTTTATTTAAGGTACATAACAGGATTACAAACTTATACCTGATTAGTTAACTTCTATATTTATATGTATTTGTACTAGTTGAATCAATTTATATTTTATGGCCCAATTAAAATTTCAAACTTATCTCTAAGAAAAGACAAAAAGCGAATTGGTAACAGCAAGTAAACGGAATCAGCTAATAAACTTTGATCTTGCTCTTTGTATTTT